>CP135556.1:8341767-8381468 GCA_032402905.1 Khaya senegalensis | reverse complement strand
CGAATACCGGTCAACTCTCTCTCTTATTAAAACTCTTAAAAATACTGTATTATCACTCCATGATATGGTTTTAAGAGCATAAAAATTTCAAGATGTTACATCTTTTAACCTTCTTTTATGTTTTATTTTCTTTCAAACATTACAATTACTAAATTAAACAGTTTTGAGTTAATTATCAGAAAGTATGGTTGGACATATGCAGACGCCTTTGATTATTGATGTTTTACAAAAGAAATAAAGAAACTAACAAAATGATGTCCTAGGAGAAGAATATATTTGTTGATAACTAGTACTTGAAAACTCAGTATCAACATTATGTTAAAGAGTTTGATTTTGGAAAATTTCTCTTGGAAGAAATGTCACGCCCTAAATCGAGGCCATTATGGGACAATTGTGACGCGGTCAACAGTTAAATATTTTAGGAATTCTATAAGGACAAAATTATTAAAATTTTGTATTTTAGGATTATTAGGATTTCATATTCTAGAATCAGTAGGATTTCGTATTTTACAATTATTAGGATTTCATAATCTAGTATTATTAGGACTCTATGTTTTAGGATTACTATAAATAAGTTGTTATTTTCTTTTCAATAAAACTTTTGGCATAATTAAAATTTCTTACTTCTCAATATTTTCTTTTTAATGAAACTTTTGGCATAATTAAAATTTTTTTCTCTCAATTTTGAGAAGTTTATCGTTTCTTTTGCTATCTCCCTGCGTCAGTTGGTATCAAAGTAAGGTTTCTATCTTTCTCTAATGGTAGAAGACTCAATTATAGATAGCGGTGGTTCTCATAGCGAAGATCAGGAAACTAAGACCTCACAACTTGCGGCACAAGATCAAGAGGGTGCATTGAATACTTTAGAGCAACGACTAGATCGCAGAATCCAACGTTTAGAACAACATTTTGAAGAAATTACAGATCAAGTTGATGCTTTAAGCGTTAATGCCAACAGGAACTAGAGTGTCAAAAGGCCACGTACTGAGGAAGATATCGTCCACCGACAACCTATTGGCAGACCTATTCTTGCATACAGACATAGACAACAAACTCATATAGAAGATTCAAATGAAGAAGAAGATTATTTAGAAGCGCCTACAAGAAATATTAGGAATGCACCAATTGGACATGGCAACAATTATTTTAATGGTGATAGACATTCCAACGAATACCGATTGAAGTTAGATATTCCTAGTTTCAACGAAAGTTTAAATATTGAAGAATTTTTAGATTCGATTGCAGAAGTAAATAGATTCTTTGATTATATAGAGATTCCAGAGGAAAGTAGGGTGAGACTTGTTGCATGTAGATAAAAGAGTGGAGCTTCTGCATGGTGGGAGAGATTGCAACATAGAAGATACCGTGAGGGAAAGACACCGGTCAGGACATGGTATAGAATGAAGCAGCTATTACGACGAAACTTTCTTCCTCCTGACTATGAGCAAATCTTATTCTAGAAATATTAAAGATGTCATCAAGGGCAACGATCTGTTCATGATTATACTGTTGAGTTTTTAAGGTTAGCGAAAAGGAATGATTTAAGTAAACAGAGAGGCAACAAGTTGTAAGGTATCTTGACGGCTTAAAACTAATTATCCATGACAAAATTGGGGTACAAGTCATATGTACTTTATCAGAAGCACGCAATATTGCATTAAAGACAGAGTTAGCATTGCAAGAGAATAGCACATTAGACTTTTCGAGCAGAATTGGTGGTGGAGATAATTATAGGATATCTAGTAACAGGCAAAAATCAACTTTTGATATCCGTGGACGTAACAATCGGTACAAAGAGGAACAAGCGGCAGGAAAACAGAAAGTGATAGAGTTTAAGGACAAACCTAAAGTTGAGAACCCATATGCTAAACCTATTTTACAAAAATATTTTAAATGTAATCAACCTGGTCACAAGTCTAGTGATTGTCCCCATAGAAAAGTAATTAATGTTATGGAGCTAGAGGAAGAAGAAAAAGAGGATGAAATTTATTGTGGTCCAGATGAGGATATTGAAAAGTATGAAGACAATGATGATGTAGATTGTTAGAATTTTGTGGCGAGGAGAATGATGTTGATACCAAAGCAAAAAGATAAGACTCAGAGGCATTAATTGTTTCAAACTAGGTGTACCATTACTAACCGCCTATTCGATGTTATTATTGACAGTGGTAGTTGCGAAAATATTATTAGAAGAGAAGTGGTAGAAAGCCTGAGGGTACAAATAGAGAAGCATCCAAAACCATACACCATTGGTTGGATCAAAGCAGTAGAAAAGATTCGAGTAACTGAGCGATGCAAAGTACCTTTCTCTATCAGTAAATATAAAGAAGAGATTTATTGTGATATAG
Source organism: Khaya senegalensis (assembly GCA_032402905.1). Taxonomy (NCBI): domain Eukaryota; kingdom Viridiplantae; phylum Streptophyta; class Magnoliopsida; order Sapindales; family Meliaceae; genus Khaya; species Khaya senegalensis. The sequence continues at coordinate 8,379,120 of CP135556.1, read as the reverse complement.
TGGATATGAATGCTTGTCACTTGTTGTTTGGTAGACCATGGCAATTCGATGTAACCGCACAATACAATGGACGAGAAAATACTTACAAGTTAGAGAAGAATGGTATAAAATTTACATTATTACCAAAGAAAGGAGGTTCCAAAGCCAAAGCCTCAAAAGTAAATGAACGAACTATTTTTACACTTACACAGTCATCTTAGATGAATGCAGTTGCAGAGAATAAGACTAGATATGAGATGAATGTAGCAGCAAAGAATATGGCTAATCAGTGGTAAGGTATTCAGACAAAAGTATCATAAAAAACAAAAGTATCGCAAAAATTGAATCAAACTAATGTTAGATACAAGAAGGCAGCGGGTCAACATCGAAGATGGCAAGTATTTGAAGTAGGTGACAAGGTTATGGTATTTCTATGCAAAAAGAAATTTCCTACAAGAACTTACAACAAATTACTGCCTAAGAAATATGGACCTTACAAGATTCTGAAGAAGATTAATAATAATGTTTATGTTGTGGATCTACCAGAGTCAATGGGTATTTCTAAAACATTTAATGTTGTGGATATTTATCCATTTCATACATTAGAGAAGCACAAACTCGAGGACGAGTTTTCTCAAGTGGAGGAGAATGACGTGGTAAACAATTAAAATATTTTAGGATAAGGACAAAATTATTAGAATTTTGTATTTTAGGATTATTAGGATTTCATATATTATTAAGATTTCATATTCTAAAATTAGTAGAATTTCGTATTCTACAATTATTAAGATTTCATAATCTAGTATTATTAGGACTCTATATTTTAGGATTAGTATAAATAAGTTGTTATTTTCTTTTCAATGAAACTTTTAGCATAATTAAAATTTCTTTCTCTCAATTTTAAGAAGTTTATCGTTTCTTTTGCTATCTCGTTATGTCAAATTATCGCGTACCTTCAAAATATGCTTCATTAACATAAAACATCCTCAAAATTTTTCAAGGCTTTTGAAGATCATCCACTCCATTCACATAAATAAAATATACACATACAATTACACCTAAAATCACATATAACATAGATACTATAAAATCTTAAAGAAAAAAATAAATGAAATATTTAAAATTTAATTAATATTAAAGGTGTATATTATAAAATATTAAGATATTGTATTAAAACATTTTGTCAATGGACCCCAAGGAATATAAAATAAGTTGAGGAGCTTATACTAGAGGTAATATAGTAATATAATGTTCATTATCATTGCAAAAGAGCAAATATAAGATTTAACCTAAAAATAGTGAAGTAAAGGTTAAGTATAAGATATACTTAATAAACAAAAAAATAGCAATATATAAATCATAAAGTTTGAAGGTATTAGAATACTAAAATAATTTTAAACTATATTTATTTATTTGACAAATCTCGTACTATTTTCAAAATCAGTTATACAATTAAAAATATATTATAAAATATGTATTTACGCATGGGTTTGGTTCTTTTACAAAACATTAAAATTATCAGTTCTTTCTCAAGTTGTCACTCTGATTAGGATAGACACTAAACAACACCAGTAAGTTTTATTATATTAAAAATCAATACAATTGATAAATTATAAACATATATATCTAAAATTAATTCGTCTTTTAGTTTATTAAATTAGTTTGACAATTTATGACGTGACTTACTAGCATAGGCTTGAATAACCATACGGTGACAATCATGGCATCTCGTATTATCTTTCATTATATGGGCTCTATAACAATATCCTTTCATATACCAGCCTTACCTAGCGCCTTATTATTTATGAGACATTTACAAAGGTTTGTTCATAAACTACTTCATGTAATACCACAGTAATACAAATATATCACCAATAAAAAATATTTAAAAAATAAAGTATTTTAAACATTTATACCCTAAAAGCCATTTCAACAAATCATAATTATAAGCATACAAAATAGAAATAAATAACTAACTCACAAGCCTTGTCTAATATTAAATTATTTATATATTAGCCTAACATCTTAATAGTTTAAAATAATTTATTAAACTAAAACATACGATTTAAAATAATTTTTTAATGAATTAAATATTACACACTACTCATTCACTATTCAGGAGAGGATGTACATGATCTCACTAATTCTCATGCTAACTTAAGTCAAACTCCAATAAAATACTCATAAATTCCAAATGTAATATGTATGCATGATAAACATAGATCTCTAAATTTACATATAAATCGTGTCACATCTTAGACCATAATTTTGAGCACGTAACAACTGCCATACACCCGTGAGAATTATTTTTTACTAATAACTCACAAAAATGTATAAGGCTTACAGCATCATATATGCATAAACTACATATCATATATAATATTTACAACCAAAATAATTTGGACAACCTAATAGTAGTTACAAATATTTTAGATCCCTACTGCAATATTTTTATACATAATCATAAAGAATATTATATACCTAATAATTTGGACAACCTAACAGTATTCATAAATATTTTGAATCCCTACTGTAACATTTTTATACATAGTTATAGAGAATATTATATACCTAATAATTTTCTGATAAAATACTCACCACAAGTTAATTGTTCAAAATGCAAACTACAACCTCTTTGAAACTATCTAATTTAAAAATATTTTTTAAAAAAATAAAATTAAAGGGGTGAGTAATCACTCAATAAATAGATGAATGTTATTTAACTAAAATTTTAATATTAGAGTAAAAATATCATATTAATTATTTATATTCAAACAATACATAGAAATCATTCTTAAAATTGTTTTTATAGATGTTTCAAATCAAATATGAGCTTATTCAAAAATTATACCCTAAGACATCTACCAATAGCTCTATGATTAATATCTCGAGACCCGCTAACTAAAATTATCATATATGTATATAAAGTAAAATTATTGAATTCGCTCGTTAGCATTAGTCCGAATAGAGACTACAATGTCAAACACTTTACTATCCGACATCTACTACTTTATTCTCTCATAAATGATAAAAAGAAAATAACTTATACTCTATTTGTAATAAGGGAGGAAAGTGTATATATCAATATATCATATATCAATATTTGTATATAGACACACCCGCAATCAAGCACTTACACTAAATCATAAATATATTTTCATCAATATATACACCCATAGATAATGTGTACAAATCATAAATTCAATCTCACTCTAATATCTCAAATCCTTATTAATAAAGAAATTCATAAATCCATAAATTCATATTCATAAAACAATCAAAAAGTTAAATTTATTTTATTAGAAAGCATTGAAAATAAATTTATATTCATAAAATATTTAATTCATATTATTGAAAAAATATTTAAAAATATATTCATTTATTTATAGCTTAGGAGAAAGTAATCACTTTCAAAATTAGTTTCCTTACTGAGTAGTATTTTCTCTAGTGGACTTAGCTCCTAAACAAAATTTTGTATATACATGGTATTAACATACCAAAAATATGCAAATATGATCCAAATATAATGTAACACCCTCTTCCTTTCATTTCTATTCATGTGGCATATAGTACATTGAAATTATCGAAAAGAAAAAAATCAACGCTTTCTCATAGTGAAGCGAAATTTTCATTTGTTCAAAAGAGTTTATAAAAAGTAACCACATAAATAGTAACAATTAAAATAGTATTTTTTTTTTCTCTAAAGAATTGTTATGCATTTTAATGAAATTAATACTTCAGAGTACACAGAAAGAAAATTACATAACAATGGCCTAAACCTTAGATATACTATGTCCCGTCCGAAAATCTTTGCCTCAACTGTACTTTTCGGAACCGCTACCGCTATATCGTAATCACCTGAAAATAATAATCCTACAAAGGGGTGAGCACACCACATGGCTCAATAAGATAATACAATACTTAAATAAAGGAAGGAGCATATTACCTGAATCCCTTCTTATTTTAGCCATTTCACACAATTCCACACACACAAGTAAATGCATGTCCACATATCAATGTACATGTTCCGACAAGCATATGCTCAATAATGTATACAAGATATCATATCATCTCCTTTAGAACTCTAAGCACTATATCATCTATGAATTCTGTATAAATATCTCAATCAGAGTAACACTCCTCATGATATAGCATACACAGATAATGTAATCTCAAACAATATATTTTCTAAATGAATCACTTTATCACCTGTGTCCGTTTAAATTTTATTTCTATTCTTATCAACGAACACCTACATGACCATATAAAATCATTACATAGTTATTCGTATAGACAACAACTAATGTCGCGGCCCCATACAGAGGAACTGCTTAGAAGCCGGTATAACCACACAATATCAATCACACACTCGGCCCGAGATAACCAAAATATCCTAGGCACACAATCAATACCCACATAGGATACAAATATTTCAAACACCTAAATACAGATACAACCGAAGGTATTAGTAAAAACGATAACACTGTTTCTGTATACCATTTCCACTCTCGGAAGGTTGGTGATAGAAATTTTATTGCGTTTACAAGTGATCGATTATACTTAGAAACATCACGGATCATGGTTGTTACTCTAGGCCACTGGGCCATTTGAAGGACAACTGTGGGTTCCACCTACCCCTCAGGGTACCACAGTCCTAACGTCATACCTCTATTAGAAACCGGCTTACAAGCCCAGCTAAGTGAGATGGAACATACATGTCTAATCCACATATCACACTTATCTCAATATTGATTCATTACCAATCTATTTTAGCATACATTTATATTATCTCCTTATTCTCACTGAATCAAAACAACCAAGCAGTTGTACCATAATCACAAATACACGTCTTCCATTCTTTATCCCATACTAGGGATTCTTTCACCCACATTAAACTTTGAATATACCACTATAAGGGCACCTATCAATCCAATCCTAATCATTCGCTAACGTACGTTGATAATAACAAAAGTAAACTCATAATATAGCTCCTATGTTATCATATCTTTACCGCACACTCCATCATACATATAAACGTGTAACCTAATATGGCAAATAACCTGCAATACATCCAATGCGCATTTTCCACAATATCCTCAAGCTTCTCACATGATCTTTAATCTTATTATGAATTCACACATATTCTTTTCGTTTTACAAACATACCGGTGAGTTAGATAATATTCTATATACTAGAAGTGACGCGGCCTAGATATTACCTAACCCATTACCTTATTTAAATCCTAATTTTTCTTTTTCGAGCTAATGCTAGCTTTATGTTTCTGCAAGATTAAGTTCTCTCTTAAAGAATTGACACTTGCCAAGGTGTGATTAGACTTATGCCCTTTCCGCAATTCACAATTATAACAATAATCCGTTTGTGACTGCAATTAAAGGTAATCCTAAACCCTCCTCTACATATGAAAACCAGAATACAAAGGGAGGTCATGAATAGCTATATGAATAGTATTTCTTATAGGAATTCGGCAAGAGTTTACCTATACATATAAACTGCCCTACCTGCACAATAAAACCATGACAGTCCCCATACCAAATAAAACACAATGTGTTATTACCTTATTGCAATTCACACTAACACAAGCAACTCTTAGCAGATAGAAGTATTCTACCATACAGTTTGAATCTAATATGCACACGAATTTATTTTCTTATAGATCGGTCATCATTAAGTAAATTATGAATCGTGATCATGATATCCATCGTACACTTCAATATATATATACAATGGTCATTCGCCCACACCGGGTTCCTTAAACCAACAGTATAATTAGTTCTGTCATGGGTTGCATGTACTTAAGGACACCATGGAGAACAGCCGCTTCCTACCATGGGTTCAACATACCCCTCGGGTACCATGATTTTTATTATCATTTTTCAGTTGTTGTGGGTTCAACATACCTCAAAGGGCACCACAGTCTTATTATCAATTCGGAGCTACTGTGGGTTTAACATACCCCGTAGGGCATCACAGTCTTATTGTCAGTCCGAAGCTGCTGTAGGTTCAACATACCTCGAAGGGCACCACAGTCTTACTATAATGATACTACTCCATCTTGAGCGGCTTTACTAGGGTAACGGAAAAACTACCGATCCATAATTATCCCAATTATATCAATTATCCCGCATATTTATTCATAGTCGACTCAGTCATGACAACATGACCATTTTGCCTACATTAATCAAGCAGCATGTTAATAATTTTCATGATAGGTAATATAATTACCTATGAAACACATTTATTAGTCCTTATCTTCTAAAAAAGACTTTACACGCATGGATTTATCGTAAGGCTAGTAGTACTAAGTCATAAAAACATATCACGCTCTGCCATATAAATACACCATAAAACCATCAAGATAAAATACATAAATATATTACAATTCAAACACGCGGATACACTATACCACTATTAATACAAATTCGCATAAACATATTTTAATCAGTTATCATATATTGCGTCATTACACGCAATCCCAACATGTCATCATAAGTAAAAATATACTCATTACCTTACTACGGCACGGCAATTATAATATACTAACGTATACACACATGTTCATTCGAATAGCATTGCAAAACATCGAGTGCAGCATCTACTCAATCATTCAATCATAAGGGCATAATTACGTATGTATATACAAGCATTCCTACCATATAAATATATGTAAATACAAATATGGGACATACAATGCTGTATAGGTATTTTAGAATACCTAATCTAGCACTGCAGGTCGACGGTAATGGTATTATACTTATAACTATATATATATATATATATATCTAACACACGAATATTAACACTTCTAATTGCACAATCATGCCCATTCCCCGTCAATGGGACTTTTCTACAATTTAACCTATTATTATGATGTACATTCATGTAATTATAAATATTATAAATATTATAACCTATTTTCTCACAATTTAAATATTATATTATCTTATCTCCGGGCACCCAGTGCCTATACGAATGATGAAAAGCTGTCTCAGAAAGGGTATACGCGTTCGAAATACTCCTTCGTACGCTATGAGTTTTTTCTCAAAAAACATGCAAGTTACTGTTCATAGATACTATTTACTAGCACTATTCAACCCACAAAATTTCGATTTCCGTTTGACGAACGGAACATACCATCACGATCCTTGCGATGTCAGGATACTATCCATGGTGTCCATATGCCACAAAACACAAATTAAAGCCTTAAAAATCACTAATCATCCTAAAATTTCAGATTCCAAGGTACCTATTTGGGCCCTCAAATCATCATCGAAACTCATTCTAAATTGAGATCTTCTGACCCCGTCCCGCTTATATAGTCGTGCACGCACGACGAAAATTACAACTTTTCGCTTTCATCGTCAAATTTCTGATACCAGTAATGAAATACTGTATTTTCTGCTCATACAGTATGCTGTCCCGAATACCGATCAACTCTCTCTCTTATCAAAACTCTCAAAAATACTGTATTATCACTCCATGACAGGGTTTTAAGAGTATAAAAATTTCAAGATGTTACATATAATGTTCGTGATGCGTGTCCCTAGTTGATGCTTATCAAGGCATTAATATTAATTTATAAGTTTTTATTCATTACATCAATATATATATACAAATATAAACTTATTTCTATTTTTACTATTTTAAATTCCATCTCTCACCAAATTTTTATTCAATTAATTCTATCCTCTTATACATGATACATCAACATTTTAAACACACATTAACAGCCAAATATATATATATATATATATATATTATCTTAAATTAAAGGCATAGATATTTATATATTAAGTCTTTAGTATCAAAATAATCACAAATTTTAATTTTTGATCACATGTAGTTTTAAATTTTTAAAATTTATAATTTATACAATTCAACACCAATTTATATCACACTTTTTTCTACACTTATAACACTTCTAATTTTATTCTCATACATGAAAATCATTCAAGATGGCTTAGGAATCATATGAATTAATTTAACTAAATTCAACCTACACATGACACATACATAATCATCATTAAAATGTTATTTATTACTACAACCAATATAATCTTAACATATTAAATATTATGACATAATCATATATATACACCCTTAACATTTATCATTTTTTACTACACATCATATAAATATCAAATTAATCTCATATTTAAGCCAAAAATTTTATACATATATATATATATATCATATTACTACAATTTATTTCCTCCCACCACCAAATATAAATTCTCATCTATTTAATTGTCAAATTAAAATCATATACACACTTAACACAAATCACTCTTTAACATATATTCATATAAGTATTAAATTCATTAAAAGAATCAAACTAAAAAATATTTATATATACATGCTAGAGTTTTGGATTTTAGGGTTTCTAAATTTAAAAAAAAAAAATTATAGCGTACATCTAATTAGCTTTTAACATGATTTATAAGTATAAAAATGATTAAGAAACTCATAACAAATCTTCTAGGCTTAAAGTCCTCTTTCTTAAGTTTTCTTTCAATTTTTCTACCAAGAAAACTAATTGGAACTAAATAATTTTTTAGATGTTTATAGGTTCATCTAGATTTGGTTATAGTTATAAGATTTTTCTACAAATTTTTTTAAGTATTTTGGTGGTTTATCAACAATGGGAGACAAGAGAAATAAAGGAGGAAGATGATGGAATTTGGTGGAAGATTGAAGAAACTAGGAGAACAAAAGAAATTGAATCAAATCAGGCCAAATTGGGGAATTTGAAGTCAAAAGTCTTATTTTCACTTTTTATCTACCAATCATATCATTTTGGACCTAAATAAAAATATTTTACTTGTGTTATAAATATCTTATTGATAAAATTACTAATTTACCCTTGTTTTAATAAGAAAAGTTTCTAAAATAACTTTGAAGTCTATAACACTTTTATTAATGACAATTTTAAATAAAAATAATTTTCTAAATTTATTTAGAAAGTAAAATTAAAAATTAAATAAATAACATATAAAATACACAAAATATTGCATACCTCGATTTAATATCAACTAAATGAATATATATTCAATTAAATGCTTTTATGTGTATAATATACTATAAATATATCATGAATGAAAATATAATGCACATATGTAATTTTAAAAATTTTTATACAGGTTCTATAGATCAAGGCTCAAATTTATACAAAATTATTTATAGAAAACAATAAGACTTTTAGTCAAAATATAACTCTAAGAACAGTTTAATAATTTTAAAAAAGATAAAGTTAAAATTTTAAAATGTATTCCTTTGAAAAATAAACTAAACTTCCTAAACTTTTCAATAATTTTTGAATCACTTAATTTGGACGACATTTGGGAGTTCAAAAGTGACTCAGAAAATAAAAAGACAAATTGCTCAGTATAGCAACTTTAAGCTACCAAATTTGCAGTGTACTATAGTAACTATGCTATAGTTCTTTTTAAATTTTGAAAACAAAAACTTGAGGGCCGCAGTGCCAAAATGCAAGGCCATAGTGCCGAGTCAAAAATTTGCACAGTAAAACATAGCAACAAATAAAAAAAAAAAATAGGAAATGAACACTTTTGATAAGGCAAACACCATTTAAATTATACTTATAAGTACTCATTATAAAAGTTTTTAAGTATACTACAACTTTATTTCTAATAGGATTTATTCAAAAATACTTTTATCTTTTACAAATTAAGGAAAACTATAAAAAAGTTAAAACTAGTGAAAATTCGTTTCATCCCTTATCAATGCTAAACTCAATCCTTTTTAAATTGCTTTGAACCCAAACTTTAAATTTAATTTTTAAACTTAAAAAATGCCCATTTTAAACCTAAATCAAGCCCTAAATAACCTCTTGAATTGAAATCTAACTTAACCTAAATAAATACCCAATTTAATTTAAAATTAAAATCTCTTACTATTTAATCGATTTTCATACAATCTCAAATCATCATGAACAAATCCAAAACTCAAAAACCAAACCATAATGCAAAAATATTTATTTTTATCATTTAAGCTAAAATAGATAAATAAATAAAATTTAAAATTCTAGGACATAAAATTTTTTTCTTACTTGAAGACTATCCTCAAATTTCTATACCAATGAAGGAAGTTTATTCCATTCAATTTATCCTTCTCAAGAATTGATCACAATAATAATGTGTTTGTGTTACTTGATGCCATAATAATAATCTACAACATAATATACCAAATAAATATTACATAATAATATATTTAATTAAATGATACTCCCACAACTTTTTTTTAAATTAATAACCCTTACTATTATTTCAAAAAATTCTATACTAAAATTTTCTAGTGGGCCAAGATTCATATTTTACTTAATCTTGAGTAAGTTTTGGCTAATCACCCAAAATTTAACTATTTAGGTAGGCAATATTTGCTAATTACATCATATGCAATTTTTGGATATTGGATAAATAACACTTGTTCTAATCCATCTAATAAAGTATACCCAATTTATTACCTCTAAGTTCTCAATCCTATTAAGATGACCTAGTTAAGTCTAACATAATGGCAGCAATTTGGATATTACTATTATCCCATTACGTCTCACCAAAATTTGTATAATACTTTACTTTAGTAAGTACACACATATCTAATCGAGATCTTGACAAATGCTATTTATTTGAAGGGTTGACTTAATATTTTAGTTATGACAGACTTTGATTTTAGAAACCATTTCATCATTTCATTATTTATCATGCATCTCATGCATTTATTTAATTAATTTTTCTTATATGATACATCTCATACATATACAAAATATATCTTCTTATATCATTCATCTCATACATATATTAAACCTATTTTCTTTTATCATGTATCTCAAACATAATAAGAAAATAAATGTGACATATTTGTAACCCATTTTACATTGATATTTCCAACCAAGGGTAAATCCAACTTCATTAAATGTAGTTAATTATAGTTTCATCAATTCAATCACATTGGTCTCTGTGGGTCACAATATTTTAAAAAATTTATATAACATAAAATAGAATTATGTTATAGAAATTTTTTAAAACATAAATAAAGGTTCTAAATATAACCTTACATTGACGAATCGACGTTCTCGCTGGCCGATCAGTGAGTTAAAGTTCGTTCTCTAGTCTTTCTAGAACAATGCGATTAGAATGTGTTTAATTATATTAAACACTCTTATTTGTTTAATTATATTAAATCAACAATGCAAATCAAATTAGAATCATATTCATATACAAAGAAAATGACTAGAATCATATTTTATCGCAATCACATCCCAAAACACATTAATACGAATTCATATAAAAAAAAATAACTAGAATCATATTCAATCATAATCACATGCAAAAACGCATCAATATAGATTTATATACAAAAAAAAGTAACTAAAATCATATTCAATCACAATCACATACAAAACGCATTAATACGAATTCATATATATAGAAAAACAACTCGATTCATATTCATTCTCAATCACATGTAAAAATGCATCAATACAAATTCATATACAAATAAAAACGACTAGGTTTATTTTACAAGTTGACTCTAATACCACTATAAATAAACCAGAACATACACGCAGTGAAAATACACAAAATAAATGGTTTACTTTTTAATATCTACGCAACAAACTCTAGTATTATCATATATATATATATATATAATTCAACGCTATAAATACGTACAGATCTCTAATTAGACGATCTTTGTTAAACAACGAATAAAGATCAATTATCTATGTATCTCTATAGTTTCACACAATCAAGAATTTAATCAAAGTACTAACTCTTATGATTTTAGTGTATGATATTTTGTGCATACTTTTCTTTTCAAGAGTAAAGACACAAAAACAAACCCTAGGTACACATCTAAAATGTAAATATCACATATTTATATTACTATTTTAAATCTTTAATTTTGATTTAAATTATTGAACTAGATTTTTTTATAAAACTCAATTTATTTAGTAAAATAGACATTAATAAATTTAGTTCAATGTTTATATGATGATCTTAGTCAAAATTAATACCTAAATAGTTAAAAAAATTCTAAACCCATTTAGAATTTTATATATATATATATATATATATATTATTCCCGATGTATGTAAATTAGTATATACGCCAAGTAAAAGTACACAAAATAAACGGTTTATTTTTCAAGATCCATGCGACAAATCTAAGTGGTATCAGAGTCAACTTGTAGAATAAACCTAGACATTATTCTTTTTATATTAATTCTTATATATGTGCTTTGGCATGTGGTTACGATTAAATATGATTTTAGTCATTTTCTTTGTATATGAATACGCATATATGTGCTTTGGTATGTGATTGGAATTGAATATGATTCTAGTTGTTTTCTTTATATATGAATCCTCATATATGTGCTTTGGTTTGTGATTTGATTTTGGTTGGTTTAATATGGTTAAATTAACATGGTGTTTAATGTAATTAAATGAGTAATATTGATACATCTATGTTGCTTGAACATAAAAGGTAAAACGTGAGCAACGTGATTTTGAATTTTGAATAAGCTTTTTTTTTAAAAGATTTTGAATTTCTATTTTACAATTTTCTAATAATTCTTGATTCATTCGCTTTGGTCAAACTTCTTTAGGAATGAATTTTATATAGAAATCTTGAATACATAGGAGTTTAATTATATGTTTCATTTGTTCCCAAAAAGCTTTGAGAAATCCTAAGCATACTACTTTTAAGAACTAACTTTCAATTTTTTTTAATTCTTTCTTGAGTTTGTAACTATTTTTTTATTTTTCTTAATTAAAGATTGAATATGTAATTATTTTTTTAAAATAAGATTGATGCTATAATGAATAGTTGAAAACTTTAATTTGTTAATTTCTCTTATTTTAGGAGAGGTAAGGAACCTGAAGGTTATTGTTTTATCTAATTTTGTTGTAGTCATTTTGGATGGGTCTACGTAGAATGGATATATTTGTGTAAAATACTTGTGCTATATCATTTACTAAGATGAAGGTTAACATAATTAATATCAACTAAGGTTATAGGTATAGGATGAAGTCGAAAGTTATAAATGACTAATTCATTCGATAAGTATAAACTATTTTTTCATAGTTATTGCCATGATGAAATTGTCTACCTTAAATTGTTCTATTTGAAAGGAAGTAGATGATGGAGGAAACTAAATGAGCTATTTGTAGAGATAATACATTTGCTTTTAGTAAAATATTTTCATTTTGAACTATTTTAATTTATTATTTTACAATCCTAATTTCTTCTTGAAGAACTTGAATTGCAACTTTTCTTGTTTTTGAGAATGTACCAAAAACTTTCTTGAATATTATATGGTTTTTTATTTGATTTTGTCTTCCAAAATGATTATATCTTTTAGTCTTAATGAATATTCTTTTTCAATTTTAGATTTTATGTTTTTTATTACATCAAACAAAAATATTTTTCACTGTTGCTTTAATCATTGTCGTTTTCTTGTAGTTCAAATTTTTGATTATCTAGAGATTCAAATTATGAATATTATACTAATATATTTAATATTTATTATTTTTATTTCTTCATTTATTAATAGTTTATTTAGTTGCTTTGATATTTTACGCTAACTTTTATAATGATGTTTTTAATATTTGAAATAGGTTGGAGTCTTATTGAATTTTTTTATATTTTTGTTATTATATGGCTTGAAATAATTATGTTTCATTATTGAGGTTTCATATGTTCTTTGACTAGGGTTCTCTAATGTTTTAAGATAATAGTCCCTAATTTTTGAGATTTGGTACGTTGATTGAAATTCATTAAAAGAAAGAATTTTAAGTTGTTCTTCTAATAAATATGTATCTACTATGTTAAAGGTACCTAACTCTTGATCTAAACATAATTTGATTTAAAGTAGATGGTTGATCATTCGTGGAGGGGATATGAAGCTTTGTTAATCTTTGGATGATTTAGTGTAAGATAATATCTAATAATGTTCTCAATTTTGGAAGTTGATAGATTAAAACTCTAAAGGATTTGAAGAGAGGTTAAAGTCTTATGTAAAAAATTATTAATTGTATATATTAAATGATTTTGGATAAGTAACTAGAGTCTTTACCTTATCTAATTGACTAGCTATGGTATGTAATATTTGGTTTGTATAATTATTGTGATGAATAATGTATCTCCAAACTTGAGTTACAGAAGGATCGTCTTTGAAAGGTGAGGTTATCATAAAACATCATAAATGTTGAAAATTTATTTTAGCTAAAGAAAGATGTATACTTTTCAAAAAGTCTCTTAGTTAAAATATCCTATTTTAGCATGACTCTAGACAACAGTTAAGATAGTATGTTTCATTTGATAATATTTTTAATAATCTAGAAGTAAAAAATCATTTGAAAAAAAAAAGGAACATTTTGCTTGATTTGAATTAGAAATGACTAATATATAGTACTTAATTGAATTTCTTTTATGTTTGTTAAAGGTCCTAGAGAACCATTGAACTTTTAGTTAATTTGTTTTTTCGAAATAAAATCTATTTTAAGAAATTCTTTATCTATACAAAAGTTTAACTAATTGTATATAGTTTTGAAGGCCAGTGATTGATTTGTCCTTCCCTAACTATTTCACTCTACATGGAAGATAAAGCATTCTCTTTTTAAAACGTTTGAAGTAAAATTTATTTTAATAAGTATTTACTAACTTTAATTTATTTGTAAATTAATTAAATAACACACCATAAAATAATTAAATAAATAAGATAAGAAATTTAACATAGTTTGAATTTTTTATTCCTATATCCACAAGACCACGTCTCAAAAAAATAATCTACTTAAAAATTAAATTATTACAAATACTAATGAATTTAAACAAAACTAAAAACTCCTTATTTATAATGTCGCAATTATCTTGAATCTTTCTTGATGATTCTGTTTAGCGAGATCTCTTAACTTGTCATATCAAAATTCTTTCGACATATTTACTAAGATCTATTTACTCACCATTAAAATTCTTTCAACTAGCACAAATCTTTCTCCTAAACAATATCTTATTCGTCTCGTAAAGAATAATATAAAAAATATTTTTCACAACACTTAAGTGAATTGTCTCTAAATTTATCAAAATAAAAATTTCAGAATCATAAATTTCATCATGCTGTTTTCATATTAAGGCATTAAAAAAATATAGACAACGTGAACGACAAATGTTTAATAATTCAATTACTCTTCACTTTTAATTATAGGTTCTTTTAGGTTCAATGATTAGATCTATTACAAAGAGTAGTCCTTTCACTTTCCCAATTTCATTCATACATTTAGTGAAAAGGCTTTAGCTAGAACATCATTAACCTGAAAAATTCAAATACCATAATACTATTGCACTTACTTTTTACAAACTACAAAGATTGTAAGAGAGGGTGGTTTCGGGGTTTGCTCAAATAATGGCTCAAGTATTTAGTTAAAAGTAGTACTCCAACTCCGTAAACTCTAACAATCTCCACCTTTTGCATTCTTTAATAAAAAATATTTATATTCATTTGTCATTCTGAAAATATGCAAGTCAAAAATGAAAACAAAAACACAAGTGTACCAAACCAACATATTATTCTCAAGTTAACAGACAATAATCTATAAGAAAAAAAATTGTAAAAATGAAAACAATATGCTATGACAATATGAATAACTCTCCTTGAATAAATAATCAAAATATATCACCATAAAATATGTCATATATAAGTAAAGCTACTACTCCCCTTTATACAACCCCTCCATGATCCATTACTTCCCTTAAATATATATTACTCCTCTTTATGTCAAAAAGAGCAAAAGTAATCATACTAAGCATTAAAAGTAGATTACACTGCAATGAAGATGCATGGAAACAAAACTAGGTCATAAACTTGAAATGCCAAAGGCAAAATGAAAAAAAAAATAATACCAAAATGATAAACTACCTCATAGCCATCAAAAGGAGTAAGACGTAAAGCCATAAATGAAATTTAGGTAACCAAAATAAAATTCCTTTGAAAATCTAAGGTTTAAAATGACTAAAATAAAAATTTTTCAATAGTCAAACATATAGAAGCAAGAATTCGGTATAAAAATTAACCAAGTGATAAAAGAAATTCTAACATAAAAGTCAAGGTTAATCTCATCTAATAGAAAATAAAAAACTACCTAAAAATATTAACAACCAAACATCATTATGAAATGTAAAATAAATTAACAATAGCAAAAAATACTCACTTCACAAAAGATAAATAATTATAATGATAATGCAAGGAGCATTGTAAAGGTGCTAAAGAGGTTGTTATACATTTCTTAAAAAAGCAAGAAAACGAAATTATAGTAGTTAAAGGCTGTAAAGCTTGGACTAAAATGTTAAGACCAATCAGAATAGGTTATGAAATAAGTGATGTTAGAACAAAAATAATAGAAGTCAAAAATGTAGAAATCCTTTAAGTGCACTACGGTTAAATTCTAGCCAAGCATAATCTATAGCTAAAGAAGTATGAGGTGCAAAAGTAGTTTAAGTGTGTTGTGACTTCACCTACAGAAATCAACATCAATTTTCTTAAATGTTTCAATAAATCATAAGTTAATATGTTTTATGAAATGGATTTTGATTTGGTTCCTCTTGATTTGCATCACTAAGTGAAGGAAAAAATATAAGTTATGCGCATGTGAGTATTGGTTGAAATTGCATGACACAGTGAAGCACATGTCAAAATTCATTGTTTCTCTTCTAACTATAAATTGACTAACTAAAAGATAAATGTATTTCTAATTTATTTATTCTTCATTAGTAAAATTTTAATTTACTCATTTTATTTTTTAATTTATTTATATTATGTACTAACTTATTTTATAAATTTTAATTATATAAAAATTTTAATTAATTTGAAATAATTAATACATTATCATATTATCTAAAAGATAATTTATATTCAATTTTTTAATGCATCTTTTAGGAATTAGTAAATAATTTTAAATTAATTTGTTAAACAATTAACATTTTTGTGTGATTAAATTTTTTAATAAAATTTTTATTTTGTTAGTTTTAAAATTATATCTAACATATTCTAAAAATTAAATATAAGTAAATTAATATTTTACTTTAAAATAATATATAAATTAAGAGTATATTTATCTTTTAATTAGTCAAGTTATAGTAAAAGAAAAGATTTACCATACAGTAAAATTATTAGAAATTTTTGGGTAGATGTCTGATAAAATTCTTATGTGTGAATGCACATTTATGTATACATGTGTATGTACACATATGTTTATGTACATGTATACATACACATACATAAATACATACATAGATATTTATATATACACACATATACATGTATACACAGATACATATATACATATAGACATATACATGTATACCTATATATAATTCTTTGTATTTATGTATACATAATACATAAATTAAAACAAAAAACATTTTTCTTGCATTTTGCTTCCTTGTAACATCTTTGCAAAAGCATTATTTACTTCATTTGTTTTTAAATTTGTTCTTTTGGAACTATATGGACAAGTCGTTGAAAATAAATTTGTTTTTTGTGATAAATTGCAATGAAATTTTATTAAATTGTTCTACTCAGCAAGTTCTAGTAAAAAGCTTAAGTGTGAATGTTTTTTCAAAGTTGGTGGGCTTATATTTATTTGTGTTGCTTCTATTTCATGTGTTTATATTGATGTATAGTTATTAAAATTGATACTTACCTTTTATGTTTATTGTAACACAACCGAAAGTGGAATCCTTTTATTGTTATGATAATAATATTTTAAAAAAAATTTTTACTTTGTAGAGTCACAGAGAAGCAATGAATTACAAGTGTAAATTATTTTCATATGATAAGGATTTATGTATAGTTTATGGTAAAGACCACACAACTTGAAAACATGTTGATGACCCTACAAATGTTATGCAAGAAATTAATAGAATATAAGTACAAGTTAATGTTTGTATTTACAAAAACTCATGTCTAACAATTTAAAAATCCAAAGAAAGAGAAGAGAAAGTTTATGTATATCTTTGTAATTAAGCTTTTCTTTTTTAGCTTGTAAAAATAATCAATAAAAGACTTCAAGTTTGTTTACATACAAAGACTAAGCAACTAACTAAACTATACATACATCTTACATGAATATTAGTTAAATTTACTACAAGATAATAATTAATTAACAAAGCTAATGGTTCAAATATGTGGCTTAGGTTTTTAAAGAAAGTTAAAGTTGTTAAAAAAAGTGTTGAACAATTAAAAGTTTATTGGAAGTTAGTTTTAGTTTTAAAATTAAGCTTAAGAAACAAGTAACAATTTTTATAAAAAGTTGATTTTTGGTGTATCTTTAACCAAAAATGTCTTGGCTTATGGAGAGAGTTAAAAAAATGTGTGAGAATTGTTTAGAACGCTTGTAACTTAAAGTTAGGTATCCAATGCCGAATCGTATAAATCTCTATTTTCTATATTTTTATTGTTTTCAATTTTGGTATGTTAAAATTTTGATTGATTGCCATAAAGATATGTAGAGGTAATTACTTTGTCTTTAAGATCAAAATCATAGCAAATTTATACCAAAGTTGAAGAATCAAAGATTATGGCAACTTTAAAGTTTGACATTAAAAGACTCACAGTAGATTTAAACTTAAATCCTTAATAGAGAAAAATGAGATTTTATTAGTGCATCAAAATTGGGAATATGCTCTAAATCCAAAGAAGGACATCCCTAATATGATGACAGAAAGATAAAAGAAACTTGTTAAGTAAAACATATAATACTATTATGTTATGTTAAGGAGATGGGGTTTTCAAAGAAGTGTCTAAACAAACTACAGCAGCTACTTTATGGGAAAGATTGGATAGTCTTTTTTGAAATAAATCTTTGGTAAATAAACTATATAAAAAGAGAAAATTATTCAACATCAAGATAGGATATGAAACTTCTATGTAAGATCACATTGATAAGTTTATTAAGGTTATCTTAGATCTTGAAAACACCGATATAAAGGTAGAGGATGAAAATCAAGCAATCATATTTTTATAGTTTTTACTTAATTTCTATAAACATTTTGTTGATACATTATTATATGGTATGGATTATCTTTCAATGAAAGATATCAAACTTACTCTTAGCTCAAAAGAGTTAGACAAAATAAAAGATTTCAATTTTGGAAAAAATCTAACAACGAGAGAGAGATCAAATAAGAGAAAAAACAAAGGAAAGAAACTTGGAGATCAAAGTTAAAGAATAAGAAATTTAATTATTTCTTGTATTATAAAGAAAAGCACTTTAAAAAGGATTGCCTAGAAAGAAGAAAAAAGGCAAAAGAAAACTTAAAAAAGATAGAGATGTTGTTATGGCATCAAATTAATGAATATGAAACAAGTTATGAAAATGCTAACATGTTGATTACATCGAATGGGAGGAGAATGAGTGTGAGACTCAAGTAGTTCTTTTTTTATGAGCTCTTTGAAACATTATTTCACTTTATATCAGCATGTTGATGGTAAGAGAATTTTAATAGGTAATAATGTAGCTTGTAAAGTATCTAGAACTGGTGCTATAAATCTTAAACTACATGATGGTTTAATAAGACAAATGTATAAAGTAAGATATGTGCCTAACTTTAAAAGAAATCTAATATCCCTAGGCATGCTAGATTAATTAGGTTTTAATTTTAAAGCTAAAAATAAAGGTGTTTAAGGGTATTTTATTTATATGGAAGGTATGAAAAGAAATGGCCTACACATTTTCTTTCAAGAACTATTATCATATGAAGTAGTTGTGCTTGTCAAGTCTTTTGAAGATAAAACTAAACTTTGACATCATAAATTAAGGCATAGAAGTAAGACAGGTTTAAGAGTTTTAGACAAATAAGGCATGTTTAGGGATGATCACATTTGTTCATTGAATTTTTGTGAAAATTGCATCTTAGGCAAAGCATGTAGAATTAAGTTCCATAAAAGATTACACAACACATAAAGAACTCTTGACTATACTCATGCTTAAGTTTCTTCACTTAGTAGAACAAGATATCTCCTTATTTTCATCAATGATTATTTTAGAAAAGTTTGGTTTTATGATTTAAAATATAAGGATTAGGTGTTTTGAGCAATTTAAGAATTGAAAGACACTTGTAAAAAGATAAACAAATAGAAAAGTGAGGAGAATAAGAATTGATAATGGTTTAGAGTTTTGCGGTCAAGCATTTGATGATTTCTGCAAAAACAAGGGCATCACAAAGCATAAAAGTGTAAGATATTCTCCTTAGCAAAATGGTTTAACTAAAAGTATAAATATGACCTTGATAAATAAAGTGAGATGCATGTTGACTTACGTAAGCCTCCTTAAAAAGTTTTAGGTAAAAAGTTGTTGTAACAGCCTCCTATCTAATGTATAAATACCCTTTTAATGCTATTGACTTTAAAAATCTAGAAAAAAGATAGACTGATACTCCACCAAATCTACAAAATCTCAAGATATTTGGTTCATTAACCATTGTTGCTCACATAAACCAAGGCAAGCTAGAACAAAAACCATTAAGAGTGTTTTCTTTAGATATCTAAAAGGTGTAAAAGGTTACAAAATATAGTGTATGGATTGTAAATCAGCAAAAAGCATTGTCAGTAGAGATATCACTTTTAATGAAGAAATAATGTTAAGCTTAAATGAAGATCATCTGGCAAGGAAGTTGAGAATCATCCAAAACAAATAAAGAAATCTAAATTTGAGGTGGAGTATGTCAAAGAAATAAATTTAGTTATAGAACTACATAATCAAGTAACTTGGAAGATTATGAAACAAGTATTTTAGTGCCAACTAACTTGCAAAATTTTGATCTACTAAAGGATAGGTAAAAAAGGCAAATCAAACCTTCAAAATGATTTAGCTGTGTAAATCTAATATCTTATACTTTAACAGCTATTGAAGACCTAATAAAAAATGAACCAAGAAGCTACATCGAAGTAAGAAGAGATAGACTCACTTCATAAAAAGTAAACTTGTAGTTGATTCAAAAATTAGCTAACAAGAAGATTATAGAATGCAAATAGACTTTCAAAAGGAAAAAGGGCATATCAAAAGTAGAAAAAGAAAGGTATAAAGCTATACTAGTCGAAAAAAGATTTGCAAAAAGAAAGGTACAAATGAATGTTAAAATAACTTTTTTGCATGGTGAACTTGAAGAAGAAATTCATGTATGACATAACCTAAAGGTTTCATAATTCCTGAAAGAGAAAATTTTTTGTATTTGTTAAGGAAATGTCTCTATGGTTTAAAGCAACCCAAAGGCAATAATATAAAAGGTTTGATGAGTTTATGTTAAAACATGGATTTAGCATAAGCAAATATGATAATTGCATTTACATCAAGTACTTGGATCAAGGTGGAGCTATTTACCTATCACTATATATTAATGATATGTTGAAGGCATGCAAGTATAAGGATGACATTTAAAAGTTTAAAAAAAATTGAATAGTAAATTAAAAATTAAGCTATTTTAGATTATCTAGTGAACAGTAATCATATTCAGGTGATGAAGAGCAATAGATGAGAAATATACCATATGCACATGCAGTTAGTAGTCTTATATATGCACTAGTATGCACAAGACCTGGCTTTACTCAAGTTATAAATGTTGTTAGTAGGTTTACAAGATAATTAAGAAAGGAACACAAGCAGGTTGTCAAATGGGTTCTAAGGCATCTAAATCGCACTTTAAATCATGGTTTGGTTTACAGAAAATTAAATAATGTTATTATAAATGTGTTTGGGTTGGTGGATTCAAACATTAAAAGGGATTTGGTCTAAAGATGGTCATTGACTAGGTATATTTTTCAACTATGTAAATACATCATAGGCTAAAAATCTTCTTTACAATTTATAGTTGCCCTCTCCATACTAAGGCAGAATATATTACAACTATAGAAACAACTAAGAGGCTTTATGGTTGAAGGGCATAATTATTAAAATTGGGTTTAATCACAAAAATATTCAAGTTTTCTACTATAATCAAATTGTCTTACATCTAAGCAAAAATTATATGTATCAAGAGAGAACCAAATATATTTACATCAGACATCATTTCTGAAGAGATTTGGTAACAGTAAGGAAAATTAAAATTGAAAAGATTTATACTTGCAAAAATCCAATCAATATATTAACCAAGGCATTACCAACAACTAAGTTCAAGCTTTGTTTCGATTTATTTATCTTAAACTGTTAGTATATGCCATCAACCAATAGTATTTTGAATATTTGGCGCATTTGTATTATAACATTTTAATTTATATATTTATTTAATTATTTAAATATTATATATTTGTGCATTTAATTAATGTAATGATGTTCTTAAAATAATAAATTCAATTAATTTGATACTATTCTTAAATATTCCTAGTCAAGTATTATTATGAATATGCTAATAATAATACATAAAAACTAGTATGTGTAATGACTGATAACAACATTGGTGTATATGATATGAAATATTAAGTTAACACATAGGTACAAGTTAGTGAACTAATATACTGGACTGACCCATCATAAAAATACTATGTGGATCATTATATAAATATCGTAAACGATTTTCATAATAATAATGGTGTATGTGATACTTGAACTTGAAATCACCATAGTTTCTAATATAAAGAATGATATATTTTGATATTTTCAAATATCATATGTAATAAAATAAACTATAAAGAAAATAATCAAATATATTATAATTCGTGTACATAAATACGTGTGATCAAGATAAAATTTGTTCCTCCTACATAATAGAAGTGATATTTTGAGCTTTTTAATTGAGTGAGATTTAAAAAAATACATAGTCATACTTAAATAAGTTAATATGTAATATTGACTTCATTTGATAAAATAAGTCTATTTAGAATATCAAATAAATATAATTAAATCATATGAGAATAGTAAATTAAACCATATGAGAATGGTACATTTCATATCTCGTGTTCAATTAAGATATCTAAAATAAAAGTATTGAATTATATATAACATTGGTCACCATAATTTCTAATATAGAAAATGATATATTTTGATATTTTCAAATATTATCTATAGTAAGATAGACTATAAAAAAAAAAATCAAATATATCATAATTCGTATAAAGAGATACGTGTGATTAAAATAAAATTTGTCCCTCTTATATAATAAAAGTGATATCTTAAACTCTTTAATTGAGTGAGATTTTGAAAAATATATTGTCATACTCAAATAAGTTAATATGTGATATTGATTTTATTTAATAAAATAAATCTATTTATAATATCAAAGAAATATAATTAAATTATACGATAATGGTACATTTCATGACTCATTTTCAATTAAGATATCTAAAATAAAAGGATTGAATTATATATAATATTAGTCACGGATACAATAATGTAAAACTACTGACATTCTCGTCACTTTAGTAGTCATGATGTATTGTTATACGCTACTTATTATTGTAACACTAAAATTAATTTTTAGTGTTACTAATAATGTTACAAGAACCTATTAGATTGCACATTAAAATAGAAAATATAATATATATATATATATATATTTAATCCTAAGTGGGTTTAGGATTCATTGAATTGTTTATATTTTAATTTTGACTGAACCTATTATATAAAGATTGGACTAAATTTATTAGTGCTTATTTTGCTAAATAAATTAGATTTTATAAGAAAACTTAATCAAATAGTTTAAGTCAAAATTGAAGACCTAAAATAACAATATATAAATGTGTAATATTATATTTTTTAAAGGGTGTATCTAGATTTATTTTTACGTCTTTACTCTTGAGAATAGAAAAATAGATAAAACATCATACACTCAAATCATAGGAATTAGTACTCCTATTAAATTTTTGATTTTATGAATATCATAGAGATGCAGAGGAATTTAATCTGTATTCGTAGTTTAACAAAAACTACCTAATTAGAGGTATGTACGTATTTATAATATTGAAACATATACACATAATAATACTATGATTTATTGTATAGATCTTAGAAAGCAAACCGATTTTTTTTTTTTTTTTTTTGTGTTATTCAAGTATACATGTATATATTGGTTTGCTTACATGAACATCAAATGATTGTTATTAAAAGAGAAAAGAACAACTTAATTAAGGGTGATAATTTGAAACCAAGGTGGAGATTTGAAGGATTTGTGGTTCCAAGATACAGTTAAGGTTGTTACAGAAAGTGTTAAGTTGTTAAAAATTGATTGGAAGTTGGTTTTATTTTTCAAAGCTAACTCTAACAAGCAGGTAACAAGTTTTATAAAAGGTTGATATCTAACTTATCTTGCTAAAATAATTAATCTTTGTTCATAACAGGTTAAAAAGCTTATAACTTGTTATTAAAGCATGCTAAATAAAATTAATCTTTGCTAGTTTTCTTTCCCATGAATGTAGCCTTCCAAAGTCAAACCACATAAATTTCTATTTTCTTATTTTTCTACTATTTTTAGTTTTTTTTTGTTAAATGTTTGATTGATTGCTATAGAGATTTGTAGGGGTACTTACTTTGTATTTAACATCAAAATCAAAACACTAACAAACTAAAATAATTAGCTCAACTTTAGTTAATCCGAACTCATTTCCAGTTATACATAGCTTCATCAATATTTGAAAGTGGTTTTGATCTTTTTCTTCATCAACTATACTATATTAACTATTTTTTTTTTCTCAGTTTTATTCTATCAACATCAATTGAATTTAGTTGCACTCAATTAACTCCTTCATAGGAACAATGATGTTGAATGAGAGAATTTTAACAAAAAGGATTAGAGCCTGAGGTGGATAGTAATATGTCTTTTCGACATGCTCAACAAAAGCTTCCAATGACTTCAAATATCTCATTAAAATAAAAAGAAAAACACTAAAAATTTTGGAGATTTAAGAGAGCTAATTAAAGAAACAACTGCTCGTATCATGGAGGAAATGAAAGATTCAGCTAACCGTTTAAATCAAGTTATTGTACAAAATATTAGTGACAAACAAGTGGGGCTTAATGATGAATTAAGAAAAATTAATAGACTTATAAATGAAAAAGCAATTCAAAATACTATTCTAAATACTTATGATGCTGCTACATTTAATATCTCTCATGGTCTTTGTGACAAAGATAAGAAAACATGAGCTAGACTTATTTTCAATAGTGAAATTTAGTTAGTACTACCTAAATTAATATTCTAGTTTTCAAAGTTGAACTCATGTTGGTGGTCAAATTTACGTCTTTTGTTAGTGATGATTGTAAGTAATTTTTTGAATTTGTATTTTTGCTGCAATTTTTTTTATTTAAGAAACTAGATTATTTATTTCTTAATTTTTAATTTAAAATAATAAATTATTAAATATGTTGTTAGTTTAATATTAAATATTTGCAAATTAATTAATTATATCTAAACATAAGATTTATAAGTAATTATTTTTAAGAATTAAATTATATTAAAATTAAAATTAAAAGATTTTTTAATTAAAATATACATTTACATAGTCAATATTTAAACATTAGTATATACATAGTCAATAGTTAAACATTAGTATATTACTTTTAGAAATTTGTTATAATTGAAAATTAAAATTAATTTAATTTTTAATTATAAAATATAGATTTTTTTTGTATTCTAATAAAGGATATTTTTGTTTAAATAATTAAATTCATTCATTCAATATTTTCATGCACCAACCGAAACAAAGAATCCTATTTCTTTCTTCTTTCATTTCCTTTCTCTTTTTCTTTTCTCTCTTTTTCTTTAAATCAAAAAAATCATATAGCTTTAAAATATCATCTTTTCTTTCTCCTTTTCATTCTTGAAATCAAACACGCCATAATAATTTAAAAAAATAATCCTATAATTTATTTTGAAAAAAAATTGTAACAAAAATCATTAATTTTAATCTTTTAAAAATTATTCTTTAGTGTTAAGGTTTTTATTGTCAAAAAATAAAAGATAAACAAGCCCTACCAAAAGTTGATGTTTTCAAAATACTTTTCAAAAATCAATGGGGGTTATCAAACACATTTTCCTCAAACAAAATTTTTGATGCATGAAATGTAAGGACAAATAGGAATTATGGCAGTATTAAATGTTATCGATTGACTTTAAATTTTATCATTAAATCCTTATAGATTAATGGTTTTTATGTCACTATTTTAAATAAAAAAAATTTAAATTGAGAGAACTCTAGTGTGTGTGTATATATATACATATATACAAATACATATAAATATATGTAAAATTTTACATCAATTTATTCCTATGAACTAATGGATGAGAATGTAACATATGAATGCTATTAATTATCACGTGAATAAGAAAACAAAATATGAATGGAAAGAGGAAAGATGAAAGATAGAATATGAACGAAATTATTTTCAAAAGAATTAAAATGATTTTTAGGTCAAGTTGAAGAATAGGCGACCATGATTGTTCTTTATTCGGTAAATGGGAACAAAAAGAGAGTCAACTGTTCCCAAGGACAAACACACGCTACAATGACATTCAGCAAGAGTGAATTTGAATAATTCCTGGTTCGTGTTCATAGTTATATTTATTTAAAAACAAAAACTACTGTTGTCATATTTTAAAAAAAAAAGAAAAAAAAAGAAAAAGTCATCGTTTATAAACTCAAAAATTAATATATATATATATATATATTAAAAAAAAGAAAAATAAAAGCTTTTTGTGAATCATAATGAAAATCAAACCCTAAATTCAAAAATTTTAAATAAAATAAATATCATCATCTTACACAGCAATTAATTGTAAAAATTTAAAA
Source organism: Khaya senegalensis (assembly GCA_032402905.1). Lineage (NCBI taxonomy): Eukaryota > Viridiplantae > Streptophyta > Magnoliopsida > Sapindales > Meliaceae > Khaya > Khaya senegalensis. The sequence goes on along the minus strand of CP135556.1, from coordinate 8,352,333 downwards.
TAATCATGAATTAGGACTTAATTCATAATTCACCTTGAGACATATGAAATAATTGTTAAAATTATTAGAGGATCGTATTCATAATGACATACAAATTAAGTATTATTATTATTATTATTATTATTACTCATACCACCATATAATCAGTGACAGTAGTGAGCCTGTTCCTGTTGGTATAATCTTTTCAAAAATAGATTTTATGCTTCGTTCAATTCATAAAAAGTATATTATAACGTGAAGGGTGTGGGTGTGGGTGTGATATAATCCGCGATGCAAAATTGCAAAACCAAATAATAATGTAGCATGAGGTGGTGATAGTGAAAGTAGGGTAACCAAATCAATGGCAGGAAGAAACAATCAATCACAAAATTACAACTCAAATTCAAAATAAAGATAAGCAAATTAATTAATAAGAAAATAAAGAAACGGAGGAGAGAGCGGGTCTGCCTTTTCAAGCCATGGCGAGCGAGGACTTTGACCATACTTTTCTTCTGCGGGCTTTCCCTTTCCGTCCCTTTGTTGGCTGGCTGCTCTTCTCTCTCTCCCCATACTTTTCTACATTTTCTCTCCTCCTACTTTTCAAATTCACGTATACATACAATCCTTTTTCTCCCCGAAACCCTAACCCTATCTGCTCCAGTGGGCTCTAATTCTGATACCACCATTTTTATTCCTCTTTTTTTAATTCCGTGTTGTTATGATCAATACTCTGTCCATAAATTACTACTGCTTAATTTTCTCCTATTTCTTCCAGCTGCGAGTCGAATCGGGCTACCTTGTTTATCAATTGTAAATTAATAGTTGAGACAGCATTGCATACATGATCGGATTTTAGCCAAACAGCGCTGTGCGGTGTGCTGTTCATGCTATTCTCTCCTCTTTTCTTAATGGACACTACATTTTTAGATGAAATAGCTCGTGCCAACTTTCTCCAATCAGCAATGCGGACATTTGGATCTACTTACATATGCCTGTGGTCTTATTTTCATCAGCCAAAGTAATACCAACTCTCTCTTTCTCTCATCTCAGAATTAATTTACAAATTAACATACATATGATAATATCTCTATACAAGTGTGTGTGTGTGTGATTAATTTGGCTGCCCGCCGGTTTACGTTTTAATTCTGGATCACCAGCTGTTTGCTGTTCTTGGATGGACGTTACCAAGAAGAAAACAACCAATCTAGCTCATCTTCCGGAAGTTCAGCTCGGAGGCTTTTCGATGAGTACTGCCAATCAACAATATTCCCTTTCGTCGAGTGCGAGTACGTATGATTGTTTGTTATGTATCTTTCTTATAAGTTTCAATAATTAATTCCGTGATGGGTGTAAACGGTGCCTTCTTTTTACAACTGTAGCAGCCGTCTTCCAGGACTTGCTTTCAAGAACGGTCAGCAATACATTAAGCTAAATGAATCGGAACTTCATAGATTGGCATCCACTGAATTACAGCGTCTATTTTATCAAGTATTTATCAAAAAACAGTTCAGAGAACTAGTTAACTTTGTCTTTGAATTCAACCAGAATTTAGGTATAGTAGCTAACTTAATACCTGTTTCTATTTTACAGGAAGCGAGGATTAAGGTTTGATCAATCTTTCATTAAAGATAATAAGTGTTTTCGTACTTACGTCATTAGTTTTTCAGTAAAAATCACGAATTTTTTCCATTCTATATTGGCAGACTGCAGTATTCATGGCGTACAAGACTGGAGAAATTGAGCTAGGCTTATCTGGAGTGTCACCAGTAAGCAATTTTTTATAACCAAAACATTTAAAGAGCCAATTTTGATCTACAAAATTAAGCACGTCATGTTAAAGTACTTGATTGATTGCCTTTTCATTTTTCATATACGTCGTTGAAATCAGATGAACATGGAAATGGAGATAAGGAATTTGTTCCGAAAGTACTTTTCTCTGCTATCGCCAGTAAGTACTCATGAGCTTCCAGCAGGCAGGTCTTCATCGTCTTCATCGTCATTAAGATCCCTATCAATTGATAGCCCACCAGAATATTCTAATTCACTTCTCTTCTACATTCCAACCACATCACATATAAAAGAAACCACACTCATAGATATTCCGCCATTATTAATACCAAGCACAGCTAGTATTAGTAGTCTTAGTCCAACCCAACAAGTCATGCAAGCATTTGCTCAACTACAAAACATTCAATTACCAATTGCTCAAGAGACTGAACATGATGCAATGACAAGAGCCTTTCTTGCAGTTTTAACTTCACCTTCTTCTTCATCGTCATCCTCTCAACAATCTCAGCAAATTGGCATAACTACTGGATATCCTGTTAGCCCCAAAGTTAGTGCTTTCAAGAATTATAACTTGGCTTTGGCACCAACATCCCAAATCAGAACCACCAGTTTAAGTTCCATGCATAAAAGAGCTATTTCATATTATAGAAGGTTAAATATCGCCAGACGTGAATATGTTGCACCAAGCCGCCCCGCGAGCACTCAACTGCACCATATGATATCAGAGCGGAAAAGGCGTGAGAAGCTTAATGAAAGCTTTCAGGCATTGAAGTCATTGCTTCCTCCAGGAACTAAGGTACGGATGATCACTTACCTTAGTTGTTTAGCCCTTATTAATTTGGTATGGTATGGTATATATAACCGTATGCATTTTCTCTATATGTGAGTATACGTGTTTGTAGAGAAAACAATACGTGTGTGTGTGCGAGTTCACTTGAATTAATTCTTGCATCTTTGTTTCTGATTTCGTAGAAAGACAAGGTATCGTTGCTTATTGGTACGAGAGAATACTTAAGCTCTTTGAAAGATCAAGTTGATGAAATTAGTCGAAGAAATCAGATATTGGAGGCACAGCTTTTGACTGCAGCCAAAGCAGCAGCTGCTGCACCAGAAGAAGCAAGTTTTTCATCTAATGAACGAGTTGAAGTGCGGGTTACTTCAGTGTCTGAATCAACTTCAGAATGGAGAATCATCGACCTTGGAGTGACAATAAGGGGAGAATGTCGTACGCAGGAATTAGTAATGGTCATACTTGAATTCTTGAAACATGTTAAGAATGTGAGCTTGATTTCCATTGAAGCCCATACCCGGATAGGAGAAATATCAAGTTCTTCCAATCACGTAACCTTGAGATTAAGGATTCAGGTTTGTATCAAGTGCCTAACAAGCCATGAGAATATCAGAAGTTAGAATCAATTATTAGAAAAGTTGTTGATCAGTTATTTCTGAATTGGTATTGGGTACTTTGATAATTTTTAATGTAGGGAGACGAATGGGAAGAGTCAGCCTTCAAGGAAGCAGTAAGAAGAAGAGTTGCTGATTGGCACAATAACAAGTGAAGTGATGGCTTTATATATAGACAGAGATCCATTCAAACATGGTCCAACGTCAATAAAACACTTTACTTCAAGTACTTGTTTTTCAAGATTAGCCCACCAACCAAACAAACCAACGTTGTTTTCATGTTCCATATTTTTTTTTAATTAATTCTGGTTTCAATAATGAGTGGATGCAGGCGGTTGCCTCACCTTTTTAACATTTGGCCACGACGTCAATATATTATCATGAATCTTTCCACGGAAAATCAGGAGGGACCCAGAGACGGCAATTTTGACTGGCATAATTTCTCAGTCTTCGATCGAAATCTCTCATCACGAACTTCTTCAAGATAGTAAAATTTTACAAGTTATAATTTCTGTTCAAATAATTTGTCTGAGCATTCTCATATATATATACATATATATATATATGCAAGATTTCACTTCATGTTTGATTATGGCTGAAAAATTATGTGTTGGTTAAATCTTGAATATGTTGTGTAAATTAACATCCAATGCATGTACACATCTAAATTTACAATGCTCATTGGCCGTGCATGCTTACTAATTGGAAGTACTTGTACATTTCACTAAGCCTTCCGATAAACTTTACCCGGCAATCAATCACAAACCAAATACTTACATATTTTGAGTAAGAAACCTACGACTGTATCAAAAAGAAATTACTTTCACAACAATATTTGAGGGGACATAACCCCATCGTTACTAATAGGTAAAGGAAAGGTCAATCAAATCATGGATAGAACCATATATAGGTTCGATCAAGAGTTATACAAATGAACAAATTATTGTGAAAGTGGGTTTATACCTCCTATATTTCAAACATCATAGCACAAAAGGTGATTAGAGCACAACTATAACAGCCATATCACCCATTAATTAAATTCATATGATGCAAACTCAATGATCGTTTCAAAAGAACAATTATTTCCTTAGATGGCATCTTATGATTGGCTATCCTGTAATTGTCACCTCACGTTTTCCCTACTTAATTAATTGTATTCCATTACCAGCTGATTATCTATTTTTTTATTTTAAATTTATTTTGAGTTTGGGCGGTTTTTGTCTATTAAATGGAGCCCCTGGCTTATAAAATTGGCCATGTCTATGGTACAAGGTTTTGGGCACTAGATATTACTATAGATATTCATTAAAAAAAAAACATCAAAGCATTATATAAAAGCACTTTGCAATCATCCATATGGGGTATATTCTATTAAATTAACTTCTATAATTTAAGCGTTATAATTTTTGGCCAAAACAAAGTATCTATTTAGTTATTTATTTGTTTATTATTGGTATTATCAAGAAATTATAATGAACCAGTTGATACTTATTTGTGGATAGAAATATTATTAAATTAATAAGAAAATCAAAATTCTATGCAAGTTTAACATATCAATAATCCTATGTAATTGGAGCTATCAACAGTCCAATCTGTTTGCAGTGTGTTATGATATACTTTCTAAATAATAAATTTTGATATATTAATTATTAATATTATTAAAATACAATTTTTTATACCAATTCCATCTGTACAAATTAATGAACTTATTATTTAAATGCTTTCAACATTTATTTGCTCCACACTTGACTACCAACTGTTTACTGAACATGATAACTCAGGGATGGTTTTAGAGACAACACCCGCAAATTCATAAGTAGCCGATTTTAATAGGATGGATTGAGTATGTAATAGCCAAGCCTATTGTCTGAAGCCTAATTTTTTGTTTTTAAAGCCCTATACAAAGAAAAATTTTATATGTATTTTTTTGTTTATGTTTTGACCCATATCCTTAGGTATATAAGAATGTAGATAGATTTGATTTCAAATCAAGAAATTGGGAGAAGATTAGAGAAGATCCAAGAACAAAGAGAGGAAAAAACAAAAAAGGAAAGAAAGAAGAAAAAAGGGAAGAAAGGAAAGAGAAAGAAGGAGAAAAAGAAGAAAGAAAAGGGAGAAGAAGGAGAGGGATAAGAAATTTAAGAATAAGGGAAGAGAATTTTAAGGTAATATCTTTCTTTGACTTTATTTTGGAAAGAAAAATATTTATATTTAGTATAGAAAGAAATACAAATTGAATAGAATAATTAAATTTTATTTTGATAGATTAAAAGTTAAAAATTAATTATTTTAATTTCTTAAACTTATAATGAATAGGTTTTTGGATTGCTTTTAATGGTTTAACCAGAAAATTTTTTAAAAGTTGTTGAAAAGTGAATGAAAATAGGTGAAATTTTAGTTGAAAATTTATTTACATTTTAATATAAGTAGTATAAATTATCAATTCCTTTTAGTAATTATATATTAAATTTTGTAAAATAATATTAGGTAATAATAGTAAAAAGAATGAGAAATCACTGGAGACTTAGAATTGATCATTTCATTTCAATCCAAGTAGATAATTCACACAAAATTGAGTACTTTAATGTTTTAAAAACTGAAAAATATGATTTTATACTTGAATATTATTATAAATATAAAATAAAATTCATTTAGAGCTTGTGAGTCTTTTAAATTGAAATGAATATTGATATTTTATTTTAAAAATATGATCTAAGAATTAATATTCAAATATCATATTTTTATTTTATTATATTTTATATAAACTTTTAATGAATTTAACAATAATATTATGATTAAAATATGCTTATGATGTTATAAAATATTGTGAAATAATATAAATAAATTATTTTATTCTTATTGTGTGTGCCTAACATATAGAATAATGTGAGGCCTTTTATTTAATACTGGTAATTATAAACTTAATTTTAGTCTTATAGTGAAAACCTATAAAATTGATATTATAGACAGCAATCTCTAAATATAAAATCCTAAAGTATGTATGTTACATATCTCTTGAATGGCAGTCCTTAATAATAGTATCTCAAAATTATATATTGTACATAATAATAACTAAATTGTATTATTATTTTGTTATCATGATTATGGTTTATACTTATTTATGAAAAGAATAATTGGAAGTATAATAATTATTGATTTTATTTTGGAACCTTCTTTTATACATGAATATCTACTGCGTTTTTGTTCACTATCGACTTTTTAGGATCTTTTGAGATAGCTAAAATCTAGATAAATATAAAAAAAAATCTTATCTTTTAATTAGATATATTTTGTTATATATATTATATTTATCAAAAAGTTGTAAACATAGTACAAATTGTACATATTTAGTTGAAATAATATATTGAATTTTGATATGATAAACTTATTGTGGTAGTAGTTTAGAATTTTATGAAAGATATTGAAATTGTTATGAGAATTTAAAATACATATTTAAATTTTTAGTACCCATATTGTAAGAAAAACTTTGTCAAAATATTTAAAACAATATACCTTTAGTTTAAATTATTTTATAAAATTCTAAATCACTTATTTTGATTTAAAGAGCATGACAAAGTATACCTCTTATAAGTTTAGGACAAGTTTGAAAAGAAAAAAAAAAATTAAAACCCGTAGTTAGTTTGATACAATTATAAATGTAGATAAATATTCATTGGATATATCTTATAGAAATCAATGAATATTTAATTTTTATATATTATCATTTTATCTTTAAATATGTATTTTTACCAAAAATTATTTTATTTCACTTTTAACTTAAATTAAAATTATTAATTAAATTATAACTCTAACTAAATAAATGGACAATACATGAAAGAGTAATATATAAAAAAAATAAAGAAAAATCACTTTGATTTATACATAAGTGCTTCATATATTTAATTATTCTAAGTTTGACTAACAATTGAGAAATATTTCAAGTAGTAACTTTTTCTTTTTGAATTGTCAATTCTTGTTGTCTTCAAATTACTATGCCTTTGGCATGTAATGTTTAAAATATTTTATGACAAGGTAAAATTAAAGAAAAAGTATAAGCTCGATTATCTAGGACAGTGTAATATAACTAGGAGAATAATTTAGAAAAATATAATAAAATCTGTAATAGCATGTATTATTATTATATTAATTGTAATGGTTATAAAAATTAATATTTATTTTGATTATAATATATATATATATATTTTTATGGTAGTGGCTTATTATTATTATTATTATTATTATTATTATTATTATTATTGGCATTGTACGAACTACTACATGAAGAATTTTCAAACATGTGGAGCCCGTATGAGTTGAAAGAAAGACAAAAACGGGAAAAAGACATGTAAGATTATATTCATTAAAAATTGCATGAATAGATGGATTAATTAGGTGGGGTGAGTGAAGCTTATAGAATTGTGATATTGTGTATGTGTACCCAAAAAATAACTTGAAAGTTTAATAAAGGACAAATGACCATTTTGTTTTTTTTATGTTATCAGCCATTGCACATATATTGTAGGCATAAACAAAGTCAAAATTGTATTATTTAGCTTTGTTTTGTTGCATTGAGGTTAGAAGGCAAAGAAACAGAGAGAGAGGTTGAGAGAAGAATTTGCTTGAGATCAAAGTGCAATCAAGGTATTATAAAATGTTTAATTTTGTTAGTTATAGATATTAATTTTAAGTATTACAATAATTATTATTGTATTATAAGTTTTAGTTATTAATTATATATATAAATTAGTCTTATTCTATGATTAGAATTTTGTTAGTAGTATGGGTTTTTTAAATAGACTTATTATGAATTTATAATCGTTGTAGTTTAATTATTAAGTAATTGATAAAATTTTTATTTTATTATAAATATTTTAAAATAAATTTTTAAGTAGATTAATAATTTTGTTAGTAATCTCAAATATTTCTATATTGAAATGTGTTGAATATTATAAATGAATATTATAATTAATTTTTTGGAAACTGATTTGTTAGATTATGAGAAATTTTATAAAAATCTGTAATAATTTAGAGTTTGATTGGTTTTAGCCACCTATAAACAGTAACTTGTAATTTTCTTTATACTTGCTGTTATTATTATTATAATGATATAATTATGGGTTAATGATTTTGAAGAATTTATTTTATAACTTTAAAATTATATTCAATTTTTAAGTAATAAAATTTTGTTAAGTGGAAGTTTTAATTATTATTATTGAATTAGTAAATATTATTATTAATTTTATTTAAAAAGTGATTTTAACGAAGAGAACAAATCAACAAAATACCAGGACAACTAATTATTTAAATTTCAACATAGGTATTTATGTATAATTGTGATGATTTTGATTTTACAAAATTGAAAAGTAAGGTGTTAATTTATTAAAGATTTAAATACATGCATATTTATTTTGGAATATATATACGTGTTATGATTAAATTAAATTTGACTCGAAATATTTATTTAAAGTTAATAAAATTAATTTTTATAATTTTATTAGACAATATAAAATATTACTATTTTTATTTAAAAATTGTTGAACATGAAATTGGTATAACCTTAGTTAATTATGTACCGATGACTTTAAATGTAATTTTTATCTTATTGTAAAAGTCCATAAATAGAAAATCATATGGGGCGACGATTGTTGAAAATAGTGTCCCTAAAGTACATTAGCCATCAGTAGGATAATGGTCCCTAAAAATAATACCCTTAAAGCACGCATAATTATTTTTTGAAATTATTCATAATAAAATGATATTTATTTTATTTTATCTTGTTTGAAAAGTTAATTGTCAAAATAAAGATTTTCTCATATATTATTTTTAAAAATGTTCTTAAATTTAAAAATTAAATTGAATCTATTCATTTTATTTTAAAACTTCCATTACATGTAAATGCCTATTGGGCGTTAGCTCACCCCTACTATTCATATTCTAATAAGGTTAAAGATGATAATTGAAACATATTAAAGATCTACTAGCTAGAAGATATTTTATTGTATTTTGTTATATTTTTGTGTGATTAAATATGAATAGTTTTGAATTGTATAAAAATATTTAAGTGATACATATTGTCTGTTTTTTTTTATTTGGATATAGAAGAGTAGTTGATGATATGAAAAACATATATGGAAATGTTAAAATTTCAATTGTAAGTTTTATATTAAGAAAATTTTTAATTTTAAAAGGAAATTTTGCCAAAATATTTTTTAAAAAAATTGTTAGGAATGTTACAAAATCTAATTAAGGATTAATTAATTTATCTAAAATAATACCAACTTTACAAAGTACTATAATTTACATTATAAAATTATATTTTATTTGGAATACCAAAAAAGAGCATCATCTAATTTAGAACCAAAAAAATATATTATTTAAAATTTTGAGTTTTTATTTTAATATTAAGCCAAGTTATTATAGTTTGTGATCTTTGTAATTTTTTTTAATAATACTTTATGAGTGATTTTTTTTTTTAAAATCACTTTTAAATGCTTTATAATTTTTATGTGTGAATTTGTATAACAATTATGTATTTTTTATAAAATTATTATGATCAATTTTATTTTATATTGATGAATTTGATATTTTATGTAAGTGATATATTTTATTTTGAATTATTATTAAAAATTTATTGAATTAATTAGATATATTATACACATAAATTTGATATTTTGTAATAATACAAGTAAAATAAAAAAGATTATTAAAAAAAGACTAAAAACCTATGAATACCACACAAGTTTTATAAATACTAAATATCCATTTAAGTAAACTTGGTAGTGAAATTTCAAACCTACTGCAAGTTTGGTACGAATTTAATATTTAATTTTTATAATAAATACATATGCAGATTTGGTAATATCTGTTTCAAATCTAATTCATTGGCATCCCTCTATAGCCTTAAGTTTTAAGAATTATAGGTAAGTTTTTAAAGTGTAATTTTTATCAATAAGTGATAAAAAAATTAACATTATATTATTTATTATTTGATCAAAAATTAAGTACAAATCTCTTATTTTTTCTTATATGATCGAATATTTACAAAATCCATGTTAAATAATTCAATTAAGAAAATAAGGTTAAACTTTAAAATTTTTTATTTCTCAAAATAATTATTATATAATATATATAAATTGATAATTAATTAAAATAAGACATGTATGTTGATAAGGGGCCACTAAGAGTACATTTGTGGAATAATTCTTTTCCCTTTTAGCATATTACAATAATTAGTGTAAAAATAAAATATTACAAAATTAAACAACAACAAAAAGGACACCAATTTTAACATAAAAAACTATAATAAAAAAAATCACAAATATAATATCAACTTTTGTTGTAACGAATAATATTATTACAATCAAATATCTTCTTTTGACAATACTAGAGACTTCC
>CP135556.1:8233853-8316782 GCA_032402905.1 Khaya senegalensis | reverse complement strand
TCAAAGGTTAGCTTTGGCTGGCTCCTCTAAGATGCACCTTGTCATAGGATCAACTCGACATGTATCATGTGATCCACCTTTGCGTCCCATTGCCACCATAGGTGGTGGGGGTAGTAACCCTGCCCTGAAAAGAATGCATTCCATAGGCTCAGATGGCTGAGCACCAACTGATAGCCAATACCTGCATTTATAGGAAAAAAAAACAAAACAAAATTCGATGGAGATAACATGAAGATATTTTGCAAAGTTTTATTCTATAATATGGCATATAAGGCAGTCATCAAAAAGCTTATGCAAATAACAAAGGTTCTCAGTTATATAAAATAGGTTGACACTTTGAAAGTTTTGTTTTTCTTTTGATTGGTGTTGATACTACCACACTTGCAAAGAAAACTATAGGACAACATCATAACCACCTAACAGAATAGCAAAATACCCAAGTAGGGACCATTTAACTTAATCAAATCCCCCAAAACTTTTGATGAGAATACTCCAATTAATCAGCCACAATTTTGAAGAGCACAGATGAAGTACATTTGCACTTTAGACTTGGCTTCAGCCAACCATTGTAATCTTACTACCAGATGTTTTGTCATGATTCTACCATTAAAAGGAGACAAGCTTAGAAGAGATATTACTTACTCATTGAAAAAGAAAATCATATTTCTCGAAACAGAGAAGAAAGAATTAATAATTAACTTTCATGATAAGTCTTCGTGGAAAAAAATACGTAAAGCAGGCCAGAAGAATTTCCTCAGAAAGACATCTAGCTGAAAGCATTATCTGGTTCATAATTTCACCTTTCATAGGCTGATAATTAAAAGGGCAGACATTTGTAAGCAGAATCAAGTTAAGCTGTTGTTGAAATAGCGATATTTTGATGACAGGAAAGCCTCTTCAAGGAAAGTCATGTGAGAAGCTCAGGAGGGTCAAAATTGAGAAAGTTTTTGGCAAGGAAGATCAAACCATCACTGTGTCAACAGTGGATGGATAATCCGTGCATTCGGTTTTAGCATGTAACAAGTATTTGAGGTGATTAATATTAGGGGGAAATTTCATTTCAAGCCTTTTACAAAGGCAGCCCTTGTACGCCACATAACCATAGTGTAGCTCTCAAAGAACTTTCACATATTAGTTGAGAATGAGAAAGCAAAGGAAAAAAGGCATCTCAAACATAATATATAAAACAAAAAATGCAATCAGCTGCACAACATATTCATTCCTATAGATATATTGCCCTACACCTGATAAATAATTGAACTTGAAAATTAATAATTGAATTTGAAAACTAACAAAAATGAGAGATAAAGTTTTTCATTTATTTCTAACCACCAATTATACTATCTAGGAACGACCTATACTTTATAATGATAAACAGGAATTGGGAAATCAACATACTTCTAAGAGAAAAGAAAGAAAAAGATTTGTCTTACTTCACCCTATCAAAGTTAAGACCCATTCTTTTGCAGCCATCTTGACCTAAAAATATAAACATTGGAAAATAATCAGCATATCGAAAGAGAACGGGAATCCATTTGGCTGCTGAAGTTAAGAATAGATATGAAAAGCTTTAAATCCAACTCAATCTCGAAAGTGTGAAAACATAATGAACTAAACACTGAAAACATCCATATATAACTAATGTAAGAAATTATAAGCAGTTTTCTTCCTTTACTTTACTTTCAGGATCCAAATCAAGCCCCAATTTTCACATTCATTTTGATTCCGAAATTCAAAAACTGAACCTTGAGATATTAGTATAAATAGAGCCAATTTCTTGTTTATCTTGTCCTGTCCCCATGTAGCAACAAAAATAAGATGCAATGGTTTAAATATTGTGCCTTTCGAACAATCTCCAAGCAACCAAGTAATTAGTCTTTATTCGGTTGCAAATGAAACTGAACTAAGGGACAAGAAAAAACAAAGCCTTTTTAATATCGCCAGAGCCATTTTGTAGCATCAATATCCATTACAAGGCCACAAAAAAAGCTCTGGACATATCCTTGCTCTACGACAACGCAAATGTAATCAAGAACCTCCAAATTTTACATTATCGTGGTCAATCAACAAAAGGGTTACACTTAGCTCAGTTGAGCGAATTCATCAACCTCTTCTGTTACCTTGACACCCAGAAAGTGAAAGTAAAAACCCAAGAAGGCAAATCATATTATCATATGGGACAACGCACAAATATAATATATATATATATATTATATTTGTATGACGGTAAATATATATATATATATATATATTGAATTTGTTTGACGGTAAAAAGAATCCCAAAAGGAGTCATTACCTGCAAAGGATTATGGTAGCACAAGACTCCGAGACGCTTGCCATCTCAAGGTGAGTTGCTATCAGAAGCCATCACCCGATAAAAAGGTTTATCTTTGCAACCGAATGTCGCTAAGCGGATCCTCACCACCATTTGCGCTGCTCACATTTTTTTCGAGCACCATTTGCTGGGTGGGGTTCATGGTTTGATTTTCTCGCACTGTTTCTTGGGGCTTATGGTTTAGCCTATGAAACGACGTGACGTTTTCATTGAGATATTCTGTGCCAATTTAAAGTAGCAATCACTTTAAAAGATGAAAAGACAAAACAATCCTTTAAATGCACGGCTGCGGTTAACGTTTTGATATTGCGACTTTTAAACCCTTTGCTGGGGTTTATTATTCCGAAACTCTGGATCAATGGAGAAGAAACAATTTAAAACGACGGCATTCCATTTCTCTTCTCACCGTCATCTCAAGAGTGAAACTTACCACACTCTGATTCAAATCCTCTCGCGTTGCTATGAGCACTCTCAAGTTTCTGCGGCTCCTCAAGAGCCAACAGCAGGTACTTGATTTAGACCGTTTCTTTCAGTTTATTAGAATTCTCAATTCTACTTTAAGAAATTCGCTTCATGTTTATTAGGAATTACTTTGTTACCATATTTTAAGACCTGAAATTTTGTTGAATGTTATAATCTCTGTTTCTATATGCGTGTGTTATGCTATTTTTAGTTTCGATCATGTTGATATTGTTTCTTTTGATAAAGAATTATGTGAGCATGGTGAAGTGGTTGGTCCTACTGGTTCGGTGTCCAAGAATTCCGAGGCTGAGAAAGACACGGCTTTTGATGAGAGTCTTGGAGCTGCTTGTACAGAAGATGGAGGGTTTGGTGATGCAAGAATGGCAATAGATGAGATAGAGGATATAATGCAAGTAGAAGAAAACGGTGATTTACCCAAAAAGAAGCTGATGCTCGGTAGTAGTGATGAAGGGACTGGGAACTGTGATAATGGATTTGATCATCAACAAAGGTTGATGGATGAGTTACAGCATATTATGAAAGGAGATAAAATTACTGTCCAAGAAAATAGTATTAGTTTCTCATCTACATCCGCGGACGGTAAACAGAGAGGTTTGGTTGCATTGTTGAATACCCCAGGGGAACATGTTGATCTTCAACAAATTGTTAATGAAGAATCTGGGAGTGAGGCTCAGCTACAAGTAGATAAAAGAAACTGTAATTTAGATATCTCAAAATCTTTTGATTCTTCTGTAAATAGAAGTATGGATTCTCAAGTTTTGAAACTGTTTGAGCATGGTGCAGAGAGAAATTCTTTGCTGAGAACTAATTTATTAGAAGTGGAGGATGAAATGCAGAGGAAAGAGATCGAAGTGGATAAATTAGTTTATACAGATGGCACAATTGGAGCCTGTAATTATAGAGCTGAAGATGTGGAGGTTGAAGAGGGTGAAATTTCTGACGGCTTTGAGGCTGACAGAGTATCAATTGATATGATTTTTGATGATGGCATAGTGTCAAATGAGAAGAAAGTTTCTGAAGAACTGATTGATAAAAGAGACTTTCCTTGTGATGAACAAAACACGGCCATTGAAATATTTTCTGAGACCACTTCTTTTAATTTGAATTTTATTGACCATGCAAATAGTGGCCGAGCAGTGGAACTTAAAGAAACTGTTAGAGATGAGACACAGTGTAAGCCCAAAATTGTTGCTGATGGAGCTGCTATGATGGCTATAGATGCAGACAGGTATAATTGTATGCCAGTTGCTGGAAGAAATAAGGGGAAAGCTAGTAGAGATGAGGAAGATAGTGGTAGTTTTCCATTAGCTTTTGATAATTCAACAGTGCATGGAGAAATCTTAGGGCAAAGTGTGACTCAAAAGCAAGGAATTACATCCAAAGAGAAGGTACAATTCTTATTTTCCATTTTCTTATAGTGCTCTATTTACAAGTTTATATCTGTGCTTTGTGACAGCAGTATCTTGGTATATATGTATCATTTATATTGTATATGCTTGATTTGTCATTCCTTTATGTGATAATGTGTAATGTGCGCCAAGGGAGGATTTTTGATTGTTTATAGTTTGCACCTCTCAGTTATTTCTGTAAAACAGAACGCTTATTTTGTGGTCTTGACGTAACTTTTCTAGCAATTTCTAGCTACAAGTTAATTGCACCCTCCTAGTTATTGGAGTTAAACAGAAAGAAGTGTCATGAATATGGTTGTTCATCTTGATATAGTGTGATTATTAGAAATCAAATACATTTAATTCAGTCTTCCTATCAATATTAAATTAGAATATATATTATTGTGTGACTAGTTTCTTTGAGGGTGCAATTGATAAGGAACCCGCCGCCATTGGCACCCCCCTCTCTCATGCACACACATTTTACACAAGTGTGCAGACTTTCTCTGTAATGCTTGGCTATAAAGATCAGAGAGACTGAAAAGGTTTAAAATTATTTCATGTTGATTAGATTTGTAATGTGAGTTAGGTCCCCCATTACATTATGGTTTTTTGTTGGTTTTGGACAGCTGGATTCTGGTGCCTGCAATAAGAAAAGGCGGAGTGCCCCATCCAAGGAAAAGAAAGCAAAGAAAAAGGTTTATGCTTTTCTCTTTTGTTTCTTCAGATGTTTATGGGGATGCTTTTATCTATTTTGTGTATTATTTCAGCAAAGTCATTTGAAAGGTTGATTTATGTACTTCCTAAGCCAAAGGTTCACCTTGTACATTAACAACGAAATTCTGTTTGTCAGCAAAAAGAACGGAGAAGACGTGCAGAAAAGAACCGACAACTTGGTGTCAAAAGATTGAAATTACGTCCAGTATTGCAACAAAAAACTGTAACATATTGCCGCCATTATCTCAAGGGAAGATGCCAGGAGGTTGTACTGCTCAGTTTTTATTAATTTATATGTTTATATGCCTTTTGAATGTCCTGCAGCAGATATGTATTCATCTCGACCCCAAGGGGTTGAGTTGAGTGGTAAAGACCCTTGGATTCAACCAAGAGGTCACAGTTTCAAAATCCCTTGGGCCACCACCTAGGATATTTATATCCTCCAATTCCTGGTTACCTAGGTTGTAAGGTCTGACAGTAGTCCCAAGTTTTGGAACCCAGTGAACACATGAAGTTCAAGGGATATTTGGTATCAAAAAAAAAAAAAAAAAAAGCAGAAAAAGATGCATATTCATCTTGGCATAGCAAGATGCAATTTGAAATTAGTTGTAAATGATTTAGTGTTTGAAGGTAACCACTCTTTATTCAAAATATCACCTTAATAAACCACTAATATGTGTTTTGTAATTGGATAAGCTCTGCTACTACTTCCACTTTGTAATAAAAAAATAAAATAAAAGATTCCTCTAATAATCTTTCCTTTGTTTTCTTTGGATCCTTTAAATTCTGTTGAATTCTGGCCCATTGCATTCTTTTTGTTGGGTGGGAAATAAATTAGAAGGGGAGTAATTGGTTGCTTCAAACTCAGGAAAAAGGGAGGGAAAGGAAGACTATTGTTTTGTCTTGTTCCTAACAGTTTCCTTTTTGCAGAATGAGTTTCCCATGAATATATAATATGCAAAGTTGCTGTCAAATGTTCTAGTCTCTTTTAGTTGTTTTTCCTAAGCTGAATGCTAACTATTATCATTTTTTATTTTATTATTTTTGTTTTAACAGGGTGACAAGTGTAAATTTTCTCATGATATGGTACCTTTTACAAAATCCACGGTATGGTCATTGAATTTGATGCATTATTTTCATGCAGTGTTAGTGATGCAATCTAATCTGGTTAATTCTCTTGGAGTTGAAGTATCCGGATTTTACTATGATCAACTGAATTGTTCTGGCATCCATAAAAATGAAAAAGAAAAAATAAATTTTACTTTTTGATTATTGCTATGGATAAAAACTATTGGCTCAGCATCTATGTTTGTTTCTCTGTCAGTCTGTATTCAGTAAACTGAATTTCTAATGATGAGCAATATTTAATAACATATAATTAAAAGATATTAATTCTCACTCAGGTTTAGTACCATGCTTTACACCCCCATGCCCTTGAGAGAAGAAAAACAAACTTAAGAAAGAAATGTTATTATAGCCTTTTCTTCAGTTTGATTCTACTTTATTTTCCTGGGAAAAGTGTCAAGCTCTGAAGCTTAGTTCTCTTTTTCTCTTGTATTTTAATGGTGCAGCCATGCTGTCATTTTGCACGGAAGTCATGCATGAAAGGAGATGACTGTCCGTTTGATCATGAACTCTCTAAATACCCTTGTAACAATTTTGTAGCAAAAGGCTTTTGCAACAGAGGCGATGATTGTTTGTTTTCACACAAGGTACCTTCTTCTTGCTCTTGTAATATGCTACACTGTTTATGCCACCATCATTACTTTGATTTTCTGTGTAGCTTATTTCTTTAGCAGTTGGCTTTAAGGCTTGTTTGGATTAGTTGAGTACCTAAGTTTCTGTACTTCAGATATTACCCAAGGAAGATGGCCAATCTACTTCAAGTGCTTGCATACCTCAACTGAAGTCTCCATCATTACTGCAAACTTCAAATTCTTTGAAGCAACCAAACTTTGATCGAGTCTCCCATTGTAATGTTGATTCATTATCCAACCATCAGGAAGTTTCTTCTTCCAAAAATATAGTACAGAATGTGGCAAAGAGTCTGCCTAAATCACCTGCACTTGCACCCAAAGGTATTAGCTGTCTCTTTCTTGGGAAGTCTTCAGTGGTTGAATCCGGTAAACTTAAACAAGACAGCTCACCTCCAAAGAGGAATGATGGTGGCAAAGTCGCAAATCAGACTGAAGAAAATGCATCTGGCACCATCCAAAATATGGACGAAACTCCAAAGAGAATTTCGGTGGCACCAAAGGGTGTGAATTTTCTTTCATTTGGCAATTCTCCACTGGAGAATTCCAGTGGTAAGAAATTAGCGAGCTTGTTAATGAATAGGGGACATGGTGCCAAATTATCACCATCAAACAATTTCAATATGCATGAAAAAGCAATCTTGTCTCCCTTAAGGGAAAATAGTGCCAAAGAAGGAAACCTGGCAGCTCAAAGTGTGTCAAGGTCATTTCAAATGTCAAATGATATGCTGAAGAAAACTCAGCCTGTTGTAACGGCACAGGGTTTGAACTTTCTCTCTAATGGAAAAGTCATAACAAATAACTCTTTTAGTAATAAAGAAGCTGCTAGTTTGCCTGCCAGTTCTGGTAATGGTGTTAACAGATCTCTTCAAGAGGGTCAAAATACAGCTGATGTACATCAAAACTCAAGTGCAAGTCCATGGAGGCTACCACACTCTTCGGATTGCTCAGCACTTGGGTATTATAAAAGCACATCAAACTCAGCTCAGAAGGCACTCATGTCTACTCTAGCATTTGCAGCAAAGATTGAATCTGAAATGAAGATACATCAATCTGCATTTAGTAATGGGGTCAATAGTTCAACAAGGGGTAGCATTAGTTCTGGTAGTAGGAATGGAGGTTCATTAAATGACTCAGGAAAAGCTTCAAAAATTTTGGAGCTCTTGTCTAGTGTTGGTCGTGAAACAAGACAGTAGAACACATGATTGCCAACTGTTTAGTTGAGAATATGGCTTGAGTTGCATGCATCTGGGCTTAAGCCGGGAGGGAATCACCTCAGCAGCCCAAGACTTTCCAGCTTTTATTAATTTTTGGTTGGCTAATATGCCTAGTACCATTGTTGATTTTTGCAGGTTGATAATTGACAACCCAAGCTAGTCCGAGTACGTGAGCCCTTGTAAGTTTCCCAAACAATTTTGTTCTTTTCTGTTTACAGTTGTCGGGGTTGCAATACTACCTATAGGCAAACCTTGGTTTGTTATTGCAAAGCAAAATGTATCTTCTCAATTAATGTTTGCATTGATATCTCATTATATGGAAATCAATCGCTTTCTGTCCCACGTCTTGCTTGTTGCTAGTTTCCTGTGCAAATGTATACCAACTGAAAAATTGCATTGGTTGGCTGATTCTAGAGTCATTAACTCTTTGTAACTGTTGTATTTTCTATTGCTTTGATCAATTTCACAGAAGCATGTCTAATTCTTTTTGTTTTGGAAATTCTATGGCAGGTTTTGGTATAATCCATTTCCTTCCTAAGTTGAATGAACAAGTCTTTAGGGAGAAATGGTCCAGGACTTGGCTGGCTTAAACAGAGGGAAAATATTCGAATTGCAAGAATATTTATCTTGTGGAATGGGACAATGAGTTTTATATTTCTATGATTTTGGTGCTTAAATGTTTCATTACTAGGTGAATTTACATTAGGGTTAATTTCATATTACTCAAACGAGGGTAATATACTTCTTCGCATTCCACTAGGTTTTTGTTTATCATCAATATACCCTCTTGTTGTTTAAAGTTAAAAAGGAAATTGTAAAGTTTGGGGTCTTCGATGATCTTAAAGAAAACCTTAAGGGGCATGATGAAGTATGTCAAAACATTTTGGAGTAACATGACATTAGCCCAATCTATATTAAATTTGACAAAACAGTCATGGGTAAGCAATTGGTATTTCCTGAAGCAAACTCCTTGAGGGAAATAAAAATGCGCTCCTTTCTCCATTTTGAAGTGGGGTGATTTGTTTTTCTTCTTTTTTGTGTTATAGAGTTGTTTGCATGCTGTATTTTGGAACAACCAAAATATTATTATAAATGGGGAGCTTCAGACACTAAATGTCTATGCATCGGCTTTTCAAGGTGTTTTAGATTAAGATGCCGCACGCTAACAGTGCTACTAGTCTTGGATCTGATGAAGATTAGTAAATTAAATTTCCACCACTATTGTCTTCAATTTAGGAACCAGAAACTAAATTTGACTTGTACTACCCATTTAAAATATATCAGATTGAGGCTTTTTCGTGTTTACGCTCGATGTGAAGTGATATCGCATTATATGGGTACGGAATATATTATGTTGGAATGGCGCAGCCATTGTCTCTGAATTTGCACCGAAGTATAAAAATTTGCTTTTCGAGTCATTTGAGGCTTAGACATTCTACTATGCTGGTAAGCCTTAATGCGGCCCAGAAAATGCCCTCCTTGTTTTTTTAAAATTTTTATTTTTTCAATATTTGTGTGCGGACGCGGGCCTGATCATGATTACTGTCATGATGAAAAGACAATGATCATTATTCGAAAATCAAAAGCTAGAGTAAAAGAGCACATGGTCGTGGTCAGTTCTTCACTTTCTTTTTTTCCCCTTTATGTTTTTGGCATGAATTTCTTTGGCTAGATTCAAATTGGTTTGAATTGTAGGAGTTAAACTGCTCAACCGTCGGACTGCCAGTTCAAAATGCCCGTTTATTTTTCTTTTGTGCTTTCAAATTCAAGGATGTTCAGACTCGCCAACACTTTTTGAATTTTTTAAAGCTTGATAATTGACATTTTGTTAATTCAGTAGAAAGGATGTATTAGCAGCAAATGGGCAACAGGAAGGGTACTACTCCTTTGGGATCAAGTAATCCTACTTAAATTTTAAGGCACTTTTATTGTAACATGTGATTTCACAAAACATGGTGTTAACACCTTCTGGGTTTTGCTTCTATTAGTTACTAATTCTAGTACAGTTGACATCAGCTTAGTAGTAACCGTGGTTGCTCCGTCATTATTAAGGCAATAGATGGCGAATACAAATGGGCCCAAATCATTAAAGCCAACTTGAACTTGACAGAGTAATCAGCAGCTCCCTTTGCCCAAGACAATGACGATCTGCTGGCAAATAGGATGATGAACCGACGGCAACGCCTTGTTGTGGATGCCAATGAGACACGCCCGAGGCTCGTGCAGCTTGCAATCATATCTAAATCTGATTGGCTTCCTTGTATGCTGATGGCGCTTTTTCTTATTTTGGGACATTAAATTAAAGTTCCCGCTGATACAATTGTTAAGTTGTGCCGTTGCTATTACTATTATTTTAACTTCTGGAATGAAATCATAATTGTTTTTGGAAACAAAAAACAAGCTTTTCCACTGTATTATATCAATATTAAATACAATCACTTAAAACATTTTTTTTTTCTCTAACATAAGGTTAATAGTAAACCACAATTTCTAATATAAAATTTAAAATGTTAAATGTAAATTTATTTTTTTAATTTTCATTTAACTTTTTTGACCAATTAAATTTTCACAGAAAACGTACATGGCACAATCTTATTGGTCCCATTCTAAGTATCCGCGGGTTGCCAGCACGTGACTATGGACAAGTAGGAAAAAACCGGTCCAATAACTTTTCTGGACCGGCCGGTTAAATATAAATACAAATACACAGCTCCCACAGACAAGGATTCCCGCAACTGCAACAAACAATTGAATCTCTCTCAAGTAACAGCATTTTTGTTCTTCTAATCTGACGATGACGACTTCTGCAAAGAATAACTTCTTGCCTCCATCGCTGATCTCGAATCTACAGCAGGTACTCATCAGCAGAAACGACGGCGTAGAGGCTCAACAGTCCGAGTCCAAGGTGTGCTGTGCATCAAACAGTAAATGTTTTATGCATGATGTTGAAAATGATAGTGAAAAGCCGGTATTACTAGTGACGAATGGCGAGGGATTGGAGTCTCCTGGACTCACATTTCTCGTTGAAGCTCTGGTTAGGGATCATCGTTTCAATGTTCATATTTGCGCTCCTCAGTCGTCAGTTCCCTTCAGATCTCCCATTTTTGAAATTTTCTTTTAGAGTCACTGATGGTTGTGTTTTGTTTAATTGACATATTTTATTGGCAATGCCGTTGGTTTTGTAGGGATAAATCGGTATCTGGCCATTCTATGTCAGTAAAGGAGACTCTAGCTGTGAGTTCAGTTGAAATAGGTGGCGTCAATGGATATGAAGTGTCTGGTAATTCCATATCGATTTTCTTCCGTTTTTAAGTTATTCCATTGTGAAAACAAATTGTCTTTTATTGAGAGAAGAATAAAATGACAGTACCAATTAGAGGAGAAAATGGTATTAATTGCCGGTGTTTATGACCAGGGACTCCCGCGGATTGTGTTTCTCTAGCTTTATCTGGGGCATTGTTTTCTTGGCCAAAGCCCGTTTTGGTATGCATTTCGTTAATTTTGCGCTTTGAATTCATTTTGAGCCAATGATTTTACGTTACTTCAAAAATTCAGGTTATTAGCGGAATAAACAAGGGATCAACTAGTGGCCATAAGATGTAAGTGGGCTGCTCTATTTATTTTGTGATATTTAGGCTTTGCATCTCATAACTGTTAGGGAGATAACAGTTTTGCTTTTTTTATATCACGCTATAGTTAGCCATCGTTCAATTTTTTCCTTGCTATAATTTTTCAATGTGCATGATCTTATAGGTTCTACTCTGGGGCTTTTGCTGCAGCTAGAGAGGCACTTATCTGCGGTATACCATCCCTTTGCATCTCACTAAACTGGTGAATGCCAAATTTATTTAATCTATCTTACTTTTTCTTCCACTTTGTCAGGCATTTATGATTTGTCATTCTTCATTGTTCTTTCAGGAAGCAAAATGTAAGTTGTGACACTGATCTAAAGGATGCAGCCAGTGTTTGTTTGCCATTGATAAATGCAGTGGTAGAGGATACTGAGAAAGGAATTTTCCCCAAAAGTTGTTTATTGAATGTTGACATCCCCAACTGTCCCTTAAGAAACAAGGTTTGTCTTTTCTTAGTCTATTCTTGCAGTTTTTTCATCATATTGAAGAATAAGATTTTGATTCTTAAAAAGGTTATTTTTCCTAAAAGAAAAAAGTAAATAAATAGCAAGTTCATCATATTCTTTAAATGTTGTGTGACATTTTTATTAATGAAGATGGAAATTGCTCAACGTATCTAATGTTGAGATGAACATGGGTTTCAATCTGCATCAATGGATGTACTTAACTACGGTGTTGGTGGGATCAAAAAATCACAAGATGTTTCACTTTATGTCTCCATTTTCTTGGTTATAATTGTGTTCTCCATATCATGCAGATAGTCAAAGGCCATATCTTTGATAATTAAGTTGTATTTTAAATGCAGTATGTCCAATTAGGGTATTAACTAAATGCCCCAAATTGGTTGATTGCTCTGTGAGTAAATTTGTCATCAATGCAGCAAAGTGGACTATGAGCCTATTGTCACGGGACGCAACTTTTGATAGTGCTCATGCAGTGCTCAGCTCATTAAAACTTGCAATACGAGCTAAGCAAGCCTTATTTGTTGCGCAGGTGCTTATGGGGAAGCGTAGAGAGGCTAAGGAAGGTGTATTGGTAGCGAAAAAACAAAATGAACAAACAAGAGCTTTGGGCTAGAACAACAACATGTAAACTATATAAGAGAACATTTACAACTATTAAAGCTAAGTTTAGGTGATTGAGCTTGATATTCTATCTACAAATGAGCTCCCTTAAGATTAGGCTTAATTTTGTTAACCAGTTGATTCTTAAAAGTGAAGTAGGCTAAAGCATTCATATGGCACCTTTAAGTTAGTATGAATAATCGAGAGATGTTGTTAAGCTAATTGAAAATAAGAATTAATCAAGGCCTCATTCTGGACCTTTAGATCATATCAGGCCCAAGGCCCTCATCATGTAGTCCAACAAGCCTCAACATTCATCCCATATCATTCACCAAGATAACAACAACCAATTTTGTCCTCTTTGGTGAAAAGCATCCTTTTTGTTATGCCAGCATAGCAAAAAGGACAGTGCAAGATTCCAGTGTAGCCTTAGCAGTTTTTTCCTTTCTGTTATGTATCATTTTCCTTTTTTGTCCTGTAGTAGTTTATTGTTCTTGTAGCTCACGAAACTGGTGCATAAATATCAGCTTTTGTTATTCTTCTAGCTTAAGTTATACTAAGCCTTTACAGAGAAATACAATAGATGAAGGCTTAGCTTTCATTTCAATTTTTAACTAAGCTTGGTAAAATTCTCTAATGTTTGGGACTATTAAGCTTATA
This sequence comes from Khaya senegalensis, assembly GCA_032402905.1. Classification (NCBI taxonomy): domain Eukaryota; kingdom Viridiplantae; phylum Streptophyta; class Magnoliopsida; order Sapindales; family Meliaceae; genus Khaya; species Khaya senegalensis. The sequence goes on along the minus strand of CP135556.1, from coordinate 8,303,532 downwards.
TTTCATCACCAAGTCCATCTTATTGCCCATAGACTGAACTTGCATAAAATATTTAGTTTTACTGAGTCCAATTTGGAAAGGTGCATTATAATTTTTATAATGTAAGATATAGAGAATTAATATGCCTTGCACATTTCAAATATGGTTTTTGTGAGGTAACCTTGTTGGATCTCTCTTTCATGTTTGGATATATTATATGACTGTAGGAGCCTTCTTGGTTTTCTTTTGACATGAAGGCATGAAGTATGGAAATAATGGTGAAAACATCAAGAACTAGACTTTCAAAAATTCATCAACTTTCTATTTTGTAATAACTACTCTACTGGAAAGAATGTAAAACATTATCTGCTAATTGTGACAGTGTTTCATATGATATTTCATAACCTCCCTTGGGGTACTGGGGTTAAAACCTCAAAGCTCCTTGGTTTCATTGTAAACATTGTCAAATGGCTTGGAATTCAAGAACCTAATCAACCCGGTAAAGAGCTTCATGACCGATTCATGTCAATGCTTTATATGATTATGGTATAATCTTGTTTGACAGGGACCGAAAGTGACTAAACAGAGTATGTGGAGGTCCTCTTTATATTGGCAAGCTGTGTCAGCAAATAGACATCCTTCTGTTAGCCATTTCATGTCCAATCAGCAGAGCCTTGGTATTAAGCTTGCACAACTGAGCCGAGATGCCTCTGCAGCTGTAAGTTACTCTAATGTGATATCAAGAATGCCACATCTTATGTGAATTACACTATTTTAGTGTTTGTCCTTGCTCCTCAAATCACTTTTTTCTTTCTGGATTTCTCAGGGTGCAGCACGTCGCCTGAACTCACATAGGAAGAATGTGGAGATTGAATCTGTTGGGACTGCCGGAAAGTTTAATGCTCACCAAACTGTTAAAAAATACTTCCGTTTAGAGGTATAAACAAATAATATGCTTTGCTAAGTTTCAGCAAAAACCTGTACTCTGAAGTCCAATAATTCTGCAAATATTTCAACTGCCTTTTTCTGATTATCTATACTCATCACCATCTCTCTTGCTCTTAATTCCATTTCCATTGCATTAATTTTAGTTACTTTTAAGGAACATAGTCTGGGTGTGTTCTTGTTGGCAGTTGCTGGATAAGGAGCCACAAAATATGGATGAAGACCTAGATTTTGGAGCACTTGAAGATGGATTTGTGAGTTAAAATGCTCCTCCCTCCTATATCTCATCAACATCCCGTTCCAATTGCTTACTTTTTCATAACGTTTTGACATGGCAGGTTGCCGTTACTCCGTATTCGTTATCTTTAACAATGCAGTCAGAATTTCAGACACAGGTTTCAAACTGGATTTCTACTGCAATTAGCAGAGAGCAGTAATGCATCCTCTCTTGCCATCCTACAGTAATGAGTGCGCATTAGAAGGAAGCCCCTGTTTTTCTATCCTACGAATTCAATTCAATAGTTATGAAGATGATGCTTTGTGAACATACAGGCTGTTTGTAGATTTATACAATTTACCATGCTGTGTATTGCCTGGCAACTCTTCATGTTTCTGTATGCAAGAAACGCGTTTTGTTTTAGGCACAAGATTGTGTCTTTATTTATTATAGCGTAATGGGATTGGTAACAGCCTCATAAACTGCAGAATCAGTTATTCGGATATCAACTTTTAACTCGTATATCGTGTTCCAATTTAAACAAGAGATAGCGAGGTGTCTATCAATGATTTAATGGATGACTTAGTGACCCTGTAGAAAGTAGAAAGGTCGGATAAGCATGGAAAATTGTTCCTAAATTCAAACCAATTGATTCCGGCAATTCATTGATTTCAGTCGGAGAATGGCGTGGTGAAACAAATAACCTTCTAAAGCATTGCTTATTTTCCAGAAGTTCGAGCAGAAAATTAAGAGAGAAACACTTGACATTTACTGCAATACAATTAATGTTGTGTACAAAATAAACTCCAACTTGTCATTGATGTGGTTGCATTAAATATGTAACGTCCGTAGAAAGTAAGGAAGCAAAGATTCCGAAAGGTTTAGTTATGAGGACGAGGAAACTGCAAAATTAGAATTACAAACAATTAATTCACTCAAATTTCTAAATAAAACTTTAAATGCCCTTGCTTGCTTGTTTTGGGAATGTTTTTGGCTTTTTATTCTCTGCATCCTTTTTTCGTTTAGGATAATAGTAACATATTGAATTATCTTAATCCAATTGTATGATTTTGTAGCAGCGGCAGCAAATTCTCCAGTTTCCTCACACTCAAAAAGCAGCAGCATGAAGCCAGGAAGAACAAGTCAAGAGTCAGGAACTTAATTTCAAAACATAATATAATTCAAAATTTTGGATTTCTAGAATAAAACTATCTTGTAAATTCAGTTTTTTTCTTTTCTTTTCTTTTTTTTCAGATGTTAGAATTTCCAGAGTTGGCATCGTGGCAATTACTATGCAAGTATAAATTTATAACTTTATTGAAGTATTTTAGGATCAGAATTTTTTGTTGCAATTCTTTTGTAACCATTCGGGACAATTATGGATGTCTAAGTTTATTTCTTCAATAGACATTTTTGAGTTTTTCAGTTATTTTAGGAAGTGTGGTCATCAAACTTAATTAGGAAACAAATGATGTCAATTCTAAAATTCAAAGGAAAAAAGAATTATTAAAAAAATAAGAGTTTTAGGAAAAAATTTATTCCTTTAAGTGTTTAGGAGACACAAATATTTTTTAAATAAAGTATTCAGGTATTACAATAAATATGTATTATTCTAAGATTTGTTTTAAGCCTTGGATGTGTCTAGAGAGAGCCTTGCATTTTATTTTTGTATTCCTTGCTCTTGTCTTGCCTTTTAAAGTTGTTCTTGCATTTATTCATGCTTTAAGAGAAAAATAATTTAATGACAATTATGTCTGTAATTTATGTTTTGATAAATTTAAAGAGTTGTAATTTTTAAGTATTGTGAAGACATTTTGTATTGTTCTTTTAGAGGTAAAACATTTTGTTGGAAGAAAAAAAAGCTATTCTTATTGAAGGAATTTTAATGAATCAAAGCGGGGGAGTCTTAATAAACAAGTTAAAGGGAGTTTAAGGGCATTAAAGTGAGGGGATTTTGCCAAACAATATGTAAGGGAGTTCAACTGTATAAAAGTATGGGAATCTTGCTAAACAAATCCATATAAAAGATTCATCTCACAGTAAAAATAAAAAAGTAGTAGTGTTTAATTTGTATAAATTCATTGGTATTTGCATCATTTAATTTTTTAATAAATTATTTTTTCTGGTCATAGTCTCGTGGATGTAAAATTAGAAATTTTAAATTAAGTTAAAGTTGTTTGTCATTTTTACTTATTTTCTTGTGTGTTGATTTAACTAATTGAATATATTTATTAAACTTGGTAATCACATTGGGTCAGAGTAGTTCATTAATTTATTTGATGGGATTTTAGTATTTTAATTCATTATTGTGTGTGTATGTGTGTGTGTATTATTTGATTTGGTCATGTAACCATCATAAGTTTGCTATTGAACTTTGCAAATTAAAACACATTTATCTAGTTAGGAGAATTCAAGTTATATAACCTATAATTTAAATTTACTAGCTAGCATTGTAGGATGTGATATTTTTCTTCTTCTTTCGAACTCACTTTTTTATAAGTGGCTATAATAAAAATTTCATAGAATAGAGAGGGGTCTATGACAATAGTTTAAGTTTGTCCTACAGTGAAGCTAGCAGCAACAATACTTTTTACGAGATAGTGAAATTATAGATCAAAGAGATTCACCTATAATAGATAGAGGGGCAAAGTTAAAGGCAAAGTATAGTCGTCTTTATTTATTGCTGAAGCTTTTTGGTTAAAGAAGAAACCGTTCGCTATTATTCAAACAATGATAACTCTGAGACATTTGTTCTTCTTACCAAGAATTTCAACAATAATCTAAAAATATGCAATAAAAAAATAAGTTAATATCCAAATCTCCTTAAAAAAGTAAGTGTTATAAAAATATTTCTACAAACACAAGTGTATGTTATTACAAATAAGTAATGAAGAAATGGGTTAAGTATTGTTCCCATGAAAATTGTTAATATAAACTTTAAGTATTGATTTCTACTACTTTTAGTATTATCTGAACAACTTACATGCCAAATTTATTTACTAATTAATTGATAATTAAACTAAAATAAAACAAAGACTAAAGTTATGATTAAAAGAGAAAGAGATCGAGAGCATTCAATTTTACTTAAAACAATCCAAATTTAGTTTACTATTCTTATTAACTAAAATTAAGTTTATAATTGATAATTAAGAATCTCATATATATATTTATTAGTCTTTTTAAGAGTAATAAAGAAAATATCTCTAAATAATTAACTTACTGTATTTTTATGTGAATTTGAATAATTAGAAATTTATAAACTAAATAAATTTTATTTAACAATTACATCAAGATTATAAACATAAAACACTTTTTCTAGGGCATCAATATGTAATCAATTTATCTATTTAATGTCCAGTTGAAATAGTAGTAATAAAAATAAGAAAAATACTCAATCATGTAACAAATCTAAATTAATTTAAATAAATAACTATTAATTTTTCATAGTCCAACTATATCATAGCCCTAGAATAATAAAAGTTAGTTTGTATTGTAAAAAACTACAATAAAAAAAAAAGTTCAATGTCTCAAAAAGAAAAAGAGTTAAGAATAAAGAGTTGAACTCATAAAAAGGTAAATTGAAGGCCTTGGTGTCCTTTTTTCTTTGGTTCTCCTTTGTTTTTCTCTTTCTTTTTTCTTTGTTCTCTTTTGCTTTTCATCCTAGAAGCCTTTCTTTTTGAATATAATGTTCTTTACTCTTTAAAAAAAAAAAGGGAAGGGGTTTGAGATTATCAAGAATCTCCTTGTTTGTGGCCTTCTATTCTAATGTCATAGCACAAAGTCCTAATTAGCTTAAGGCCATAGCCTTAGAGATATTGCTTTTATCATTTCATCTTGTTTGGAGTTGGAACCTTAGAATCTTAGAGATGCGGCCATCTATCCACTCTTTTTTAATTTCTCATTTTTGAAGAAAAGATGTTATTTTCTAATGTTTTGTCAACTCCAAATAATTTTCAAACATCTATTCTTTGACTAACTGAAAATCAAGAACTTAGTTAAAAATAAAGTAAAATTCATCCAAATTATGAGTATAAAAACCTCTTATCAGTAATTTTTTTGTCAAATCATTTGAAAATAACAAAAATAGATGTATTCAATGTGGGGATAATAAAGGCTTTGGAGATATGCAAGCCTTATGTGCTAATGCACTCAAGAAGAAATTGAAAGCCATATATATCACTTGAAGTAATGATAAATTAGTAGATGAAATGCCAAAAAATGTAAGTAATTTCATTGTTTTTAATGTTACCTCAAATTTTGAAAAGGATGAAAAATTACATGTATCTAGTTCTACTATAATAGAATAAAAAAAGGTGGTATTTGAACAAAATAACAAAAGTGATTGATGCTGAACTTAAACTATATGAAATGGTTTTAATGAAAGTAATAATGGAGATGAGCAAGACACAAAAACCATATAAGGTTTTTAAAGTGGCAAGTTGGTAAACTTATGTATGAGCGTAAAGCAAAGAAAAAAATAATGATAAACAATATGAAAACCATCATCATTGAAAAAGATAAATGGTTAAGTTAGGATATTAGCTTGGATACAGTCTGAAATAATTGGTGATTTTGAATTTAGATACAACTAAACTTGATGACATTTTGACTTTGGGAAAGCACTATGACAATCATCAAGGAGACATGTGACGTTTGGTGATGGTGGATGGATAATAGGAAAATGAATACTTTAATTTGAAAAATTACCAAAATGAAAATTATTTTTCATGTTAAGAATCCTACGGTAATTTTAAATAGTATTAGTTAAATTTGTGATTAAAATTTTTATGTATAATTTACACAAGAAAAATGTTAAGTATTTCATAAATTTGAGAATTGTGTTTTGGAAGGATTAAGATAATTTGACACTTGTTATATTTTGATACATCCATTCATATGCCATAGAAAAAATTTTGATAATATAGAAATATGGTATCAAAAACTTGGACAACTAAATTTTAACAATTTAACCAATATTGTAAATGTAGATGTTGTTTATGGCATTCCAAATCTTAACAAGATGCAACCAAGATTCTGTAATGTGTGTCAACTCGAAAAGCAATTTAAGTCCAAATACAAAGCAATCCAAGATACCTTTATAGCTAAGGTACTTAAATTGCTTAACATGCATCTCATGGGTCCTAGTTAGGTACAAAGTACAGGAGGCAAGAAATACATTTTTATACATGTAGATGATTTCTCTTGGTATACTTTGGATGATTTTATTAGAGAAAAGTCATATACATTTGATGTGTTTGGAAAATTATGTGTGAAATTAGTAAATGAGAAAGGTTGTAATATTGGCAAAATAATAAGAATAATAAGTGATTATGAAAAGAAATTTGAAAATACTATTTATACTAGTTTTTGTAATAAATATGGCATCATATATTAATTTTCTACTCTTAAGACGTTGGAACAAATGGTGTTGGGGAAAGAAAAAATAGAACCTTGGAGGAAAAGCTCAAGTTATTTTGAATTTGAAGAAACTATCAAAGATGTTGTGGGTTAAGGCAATAAAAAGGGAATGCCACAATATTAATTATGCATATTTATGCCCGGATACATGTAAGACTCCTTATGAAATTTGATAGGTAAGAAAAATAGCTTGAATTATTTTCATATCTTTGGAAACACTTGTTATATCCTAAATGATAGAGAGCAACATGGTAAATTTGATTCTAAGAGTAATGAAAGTGCCTTTCCTAGATATTCAAATAATAGGTAGGCATATTGTATATACAACATGAGAACCTAAACTATTATAAAATCTACTAATGTAGTTATTGATGATTTAATACTTGTGTAAATTATTCACCAAAGGAAGAAATTATGAATATCACTATCGAGAATCAAAAATAAATATTCATTCAGAAAAGAAAGATAACTAAAAATCATTGAAACACTGGAACTTAGTTTGTTACACTAGTGATCCGAGATTCTATTGTAGTAGAAATTGCAAAATAATATGAAACAAATCTTGAATTCAAATCAGGTGTGCAATTTGATGACTCATTTGAATAGACCATAACATTTTAAACCAAATTAGAAGATAATTATCTTTTAGAGTAAAGAAAAATCATTACTTTGATATCATAATAGGTAATTTTAGTAATAGAATGGAAGGAAGAGATATGCAAAATATGTTTTTTTTTTCTTTTTTATATATATTTCTTTTTGAACCATAAGAATTTGAAATAAATTTTGTTAGAGAATCTTGGATAATTGTTATGCAAGAAGAATTAAAAATATTTGTTAAGAATAATATGTGAACCCCTAGTACATAGATATGCCACACTAATGTTATTAGAGTTGAATGAAATTTTAAGAATATTATTGATAAATTTGGTAACATAATGAGAAATAAATTTAAATTAGTTGTATAAAGTTACACAATGTAACAATTTAGGCTTAACAACCGAGTATATATTGTTCACTTTAGGCACACAATTTGTCATGTGTTTGTTATTGAATTTTACAACCCAAAACCCACCTTCTTGATTAAGAGGACACAAGTTATATGACATATAATCTAAACTCACTCGTAAGCAATGTAAGATGTGATACATAAATTAAAGTATGTTAATTTTCATGAGACATTTGCTTGTGTAGATAGGTTAGAATCAATTAGATTATTTCTTGGTATTGTATATGTTGTCGGCTTTAAATTATTTTAGATAGGCATAAAGAATGTATTCTCAAATAAAATTCTAAACGAGGAAGCTCATGTAGAATAGCTCAAAGGCTTTGAAGACTGAAACTTTCTTGATTATGTGTTTAAACCAAAGAAAGTTTTGTATGTGTTAAAACAAGCTCTTAATTAGAGGTGTTTAAAGGGCCAGGCGAGGCCAAGCTAGCCCAGCTACTGAAAATAAAGGACCAGCCTAGCCCAGTCTAGCTAGCCAAAAAAAGGTCCAAACAGGCTTATGTGCCAGGTTGGCCTTGGCCCATATAGTAGTCGTGTAGGGAAGCTTGAATTTTAAAGGTTTTGCAAGGAAGCTTGAATTTTAAAGGTTTTGCAGGGAAGCTTAGAAGCAAAAGTTGTAAAACAATTAGATAAAAAAGGGTAAAAAAATATGGAATAAATAGATAGCTTTCCTCAATAGATATATTGATTTTTGTCCTAATTTGATTTTCTTCCATTCTTTCTAGTCTCTACTTTCTTCAATCTTTCTTAAACTAATTTATCGATTGTAAGTTAGAAACCCTAATTTGTTCAAGGTTTAGAAGTATTGATAAAGTTTTAACTACTTTTTCTACATTTTTTTGTCTCTGCAAAATTAATGAAGATCTTGAGCTATTTCACAGGTTCGTCAGTTTAGCTCTTGTTCCTTTGCATTTCTTGCTCTCTTAATGGATTGCTTGATTGCTTTTTGCTCATATCAGTGAAGATCTTGAGCTATTTCATAGGTTCATCATTACTATTTATTGGGTTATTTAGTGAAGTTGTATGATCATTTCTATAATTTTTTATTGATGTTATTGTCTTGTTAGAATTTGTTCAATGGTAGAAATTTGACTATTCTATGGTTTGTTTTCATTGATCTTTTTATAGTAGCAAAATTCAACTAATATTTAGGTGCTTCTATAATGAGTTTAATGTTCAAATTATTGTGGTTGTCTAATTAGTATTAAAATGTTAAATGTTGATGTTGTTTTTGTTGGAAGTTTGATCATTGATCATTGATCATTATGAAATTGAAATTTTCAAAAATTTAAATTTAGAAAATTATAGCCGATTAATTCATACTTCATATATGTTACGGTCTATGATAGAAAATTATTAATATTTTTATTTTTATGTAGTAACTTATAATTATTAAACTGAAACTAAATTTTTGAGTTAGTTATTTGATGAAACTTTGCTAACTAAATTTTTTCTTTCAATGCTTTCATTTATATTTCTTTTATAAGTTCATACTATATTTAATGGCTTATAAGTTGTCAGGTGGTTCTGTTGGTACTTACATTTTGCCTTATACTAACTTGCTGGAATATAATTGAATGTGAAAATGGCTTATAGGTGTTGGGTGACATTGTTAGTACTTAAATTTGCTATAATAATGCACAACATAAATCTATAGCAATAAACTTTTGCCTTTGCCATGCCACAACATAGAATAAATGAAACATTTGATGTACATGATAGAATAAATGAAACATTTGATGTACATGATTCTACAAATGCCATAATTTGAATTGAATCACACAATTTTGACAATAATGTATAGATGTTTGCATAGCGAATGGTGAATTTAACTTGCTGCATCTAAATATAAAATAAAAAAAGAGGTAAAAGGAATAATAAAGAAAACAAAAAGGAAAGAGTTGCACAAGTTGTTATGTATCATCTTACTAGTTGTCCAGATTATATTTTTCAACAATTTTGCAACATATAGTTGAATTCAATCTGAACTGAGAAGAGTTATAAACAAGTAGTTATGAAGATGAAAAACAATATTTTACTTACATAAATTAAAATAGAAAGAGCACAAAGATCAACCAACCTTTATGTAATATACATACCAGATACATGAAATTATTAATTGATCATCATTTAAAAGATATTATTTTTATTCGAAGAGTTTAAATTCTTTATACTTTTCTCATACTGCGTTGAGCAAGCACAAAATTTTTTTATGCTTTTCTCTAGTTCATTCCATTACAATTTGTTAAAATTTTTTTCTTATTTATTCCATTACGGTTTGATCAATCTTAATGCATAAAATTGGTTTAGTTGCAAATTTATAAATGCAATTTTATGACATTCTATTTTATGCTTGCATTAAGTTTGCATTTTGTTGTAAGTTCTACCATTAATGATGGGTGAATGTATATAAATGCTATGATAATCTTTTAAATTTCAGAATTATATATTTTACACACAACTTCATGTTTTATGATTTACATAAGTCATTATTATAAATATTCAATTTAAGTCTGTTAACTATAATGCTTGTTCAAAATATATGAATGCTTAATTTTTGAAAAAATAAAATAAATCTATTGATTCACCAAACTTACATTTTTTGATATATTAACTTTTTATTGTTTCTACATTCTTAAACAATGTTAGTGGACAAAGCCTACATAGAAATGGATTAAGTTCTACTGCAATGAGTGTCACCAACTTTAAGAAAGCTAGAACATCAAATGTTTGATAAATTTTTACTTTGAAATCTTGAGTTAATAATACAACTGAAAAATAAGAACAAAAAGTTATTTATAAGTTGCATAAGGCTATTCTAAGTATTGGGAGTAGAACTGGATATTTAAAACGACTATGACAAAATGTATACAACAACATACTTCTTCAGAAAACTGTACTCAATCTTTACTTGCATATTTGTTGTTTTAAGTACTCACATTAACATATAAGGAAATAGATGGCTAAATGAATTGCATCAAATAATATCTTTTCATTCAAATAGAAGACGAAAGATTTGAAAATTTCACGAGAAGGTATGTTCAATTTTCTTTTAAATTAATTGTTAGAACTATATGTAGAAGTGATTGTATGAAACTGTTTCAACAAAAAAAATTTGATTGTAACTTTTCGTTCTTTTAAAAATGTTATTTTTATTACTTCTAATTGTTACACTAGATATAATAGGTCATGTTATATTTATGTTACTTCTCATTGCATTGATGATAATTGAATGTTATATAAAAGAATTATTATATTTCGTGAATTATAATATCCGCATAATATTTTTTCCATTTTCAATGTAACGATAAATGTTTTTAGAGATTATGACATACAATATAAAAATTTTAGCATTTTTTTAATAATGCATCTGTCAATGATGCTGCTACTGAATTATTTACTAATAATACAACACTTGCACGTAATTTTAGTACACAATTTTTTTATATACGATGTGTTTGTCATAGTGTTAATTTGATTGCACAAAATTGTTTAAGTTTGATTAATTGTTATACAGAAAATATTAGATATGCATTACAATACATTTCATCATAGGGTTCTAAAAGATAAGATTTTAATTCTTTTTTTATTGTATTATTGATTACAACTTAGGAAGTTCAAGCTTGATGTAAAAATTATTTAGAATTCTATTTATTTAATGTTAAAATTTTATGTTAATTATAGTGATGCAATTACTAATTTTTATAATAAAAAATTGAGTGCTATGCTATTGAATTCTAATAATTGGATTATGGTATTTTATCTTATGAACTTCTTAGAAACATTTTATAATATTACATAATCATATTCACTTATTTATTTTCCAACTTCATATTGTGTTTTGAATCATTTATTTGATATTAATTATACTTTTACTAGTTATGGAAATATTAATAAGTTACAAAATATTCGTTTTATTATGGAAGAGAAATTTAAAAAATATTGGAAGGATATTCTAGTATTATTGATATATGCAGTAGTAATAGATCATTGAATAAACTTTTTTGGTGCAATTAAATTAGTAGATGTAATTATAAAAAATTTAAATGTTACATGTGATAAGGATAACTTTTCTATTAGAAACTCTTTAAATAATATTTATAGTCAATATTAGGGTATAATTACAATAGATGTATCAATTTATAAATGCGATGATAAACTTATAGCTAATACTTTTTCATGAAAATTTTTAAACACTGTTACAAATAAATCTATTTACTCTTCTTTTTCTTTTAGTGGCTTTAATAAATTAGAAAAATATATTTTCACTAATTATAATTTGATGTTTAGTATAGATAAAAATTTTTTTTTTTTGATGTTTTGTAATGGTGGAAAGCAAATGAAATGGTATTTCCTATACTATCCATTATGGCTTATGATCTACTAACTCTTTTAATATCCACAATAGCATTGGACAAACATAGATTGAAATTGTCACCGAAAACTTTAAATTGCTTGATATGTTTGAAAGATTAGAAGGATGCAGAACTAAAAATTTAAGATCAAATCCATGATGATGACTAATATGATGATAATTTGGGAATTGGGAGTTGTTCTATTAATAAAAATTAGTTTGTAATATTTATAATTTTAAATTTTTAATATTTATAATTTTATTATAAAATAAGAAAATAAGTGAAGTGCAAATAATAGATGATTTAATATGTGCTAACTTTATTTTTCTATTTAAACTATCTATACATGTGCACAAACATGTCACATACAATTGGATCTTTTGATAATTTATTTTGCTAAAACTTTTGATAATAGTTTAAAAATATCCACCTATAATTAGTGGTGTCTAATCCGATTTGGAAAAATAAGGCCCACATAAGATCATGGTCTTTCCAGATTAAAAATAGGTAAACTCAGCACAATCTATAAGCCTAGGCTTTAAAGGATTATGCCGAGTTGACCTATAAACCTTTACTATTTAATATAAAATATATTATTTAATTAATGAATATAGTAGAGCCCACAAGTTAGGCCTACGTTGGCCAGCTCAGTTTGGCCTGGGCCTATGATGAGGCTCTATCTTTTGGCTCGGCTCAGGCCTACGACATGCCTTTCCTTTGTCTATTTGATTTTGCAATGTTATTTTTGGGTTTTGTAACCTTCATATGACATAATACTTCTTGCATATGTATCTTTTATCTGTTATCTATGTTATTTAGTTTTTAATTCTTGTCATCATTATCGAACAACTTGTATGTTGGCCATATAAAGTTTTAAAGATTTATTAGTCTTTTGATTTTAAGAAGAGTTTAGTTGCTAATATGCTCATGCTATTTTTTTTTCCTTGCTTTGCGAGTCAGTTTTTCTCCTTTAAATATCAAACATAGAATTTGATTCCCAAAACTCTTTTAGTGTCAAATTAAAACATTAACTCTCCTTATTTTACTTTAGAAGGTAGCTAGAATTTAATATCATATAAAGAGAGGAGGCAAAGGAAGAGAGAAAGCCTTAAAATTGCCTTACTACTTAGGAATCTTCCTAATTGACCTCTAAATCTAGGAAAACTATTTACCTTAGTAATTTTAAAGATGGGCATGAGATAAAAAGTATAGGAGAGGTTCTGATGACTTTAAAGTGAAACTTAAGGATAAGGCATTTGATGACATTAAGAAGTCTATTAGTAAGTTATCTATTAGTGCCCTTAATTAGGGAGGTATTCTACCCTCATTTGTGAAAAATAAAAAGTAACACTTAGGTTTAGACCTTAAAATACTTGAAGGGGGTACAAAGTATTTTACATGAAAAAAATAAAAATCAAAACTAACAAATTGAAATATATTAAGAATTGTTATGCCTTAAATGAATAAAAAAAATAAGTTTTTAACTAATTAGCCTAAACCAACTATAACCAAACAACAAGAACAAATCCAATCAATAATTAAATGGACAATTAAAGTAAATTAAATATAGAGATTTGTTAACAAAAGAAAATTTTATGAAGAATCTCTTCACAGGATAAAAATCCTCCAAACTAATAACAGAAGTTATCAAAATATTCCATTAATAAATAAGACTTACAAACGTTGATTTTTATAAGAACTCTTATAGCTCAATCTCGAGTGATCTACTTTAAGCAATCCTATTAATCAAAACTCTAAAATCTTTTTTTCCACAATAGAATCCTCAAATGACATATTTACAAGATTAGAATTTTTAACCACCAACAACAATTAGAACTTTGAAGGTTTTATAATTATATTTTAGAAAGAGAAAACTTTGTAATTATGACTCCTAAAAATAAACAATCACAAATCATAATAATAAAAGTAAGATTTATAATTATAGGAAGCTAATAGGTAGGAAAGGCTAAGAAACATTTAGAGGATGAAACTCTCTTATGAAAAATGTAAAAACACACAAATAGCCATTCAAAAACCCTAAGCCCACAGTTTAAGATTTTATATTTTTCACAAAATTGCTTGAACAAAGGTTAAGCAGTCTATCTAGGTAAGTTAATTGCTCGAATAAGTGTCAAGCGATGGTTGAGCGCTAAGCTTCTGTTTAGTGACTACTCAAGTGCCAATTAAGCGTTTGTTTAACGTTAGTTGAGTAATAGAGTATAGCTTTACTTTTTGTTGTTGGCAAACCTTATCACATTTTAAAGGCAGGTAAAAAAAAAAAGAAGGTTCATCAAGTGCTTTCTTTTGAGAGGGATACCAAACTAGCCACTAAGAAACAAAAGAGGGAGGCCCATATATTTGTAGAAAGAGTCTCAAATTGCCCTTTCAATCTCCTAAACATTTTTGAGGAAAAATGTTCTTAGTTTTAGCATGTTCTTCTATCTCTTTGGTTACTAAGATGGCCTTTTAGAAAAATTTTTTTTGTCTACTTTTTTTGTACTTATATATTATTGTTGTTTTTGTTAGTCTATGCAAGCTTTAGTTATATTATGGTTTATTCTGCAGCTTATCCATGGCCTTGCATTTTTTTAAAAAGGCTCAATGACTACATTTAAAATTACAATAAAGATGGTACCCATTAAGTTTAAATGTCATAAGCTTAAGGCTGACCTTAGAGCTTTTAAGAATTAATCCAATAAGGCAAAGCTGAGAAACAAATCACTTGAGGCCACCTTTGCTGAGGAAAGAAAACCTTGGGATAAGGAAAGATGTCTCATTTTTGATACTGTCACAAACCTCTAAATCAACCTTGAAGCTTCACGATAATTGGCTAAGTCCATTGTTGATGATGGTGCCCTTTTTGCTTTGATTAATTGCATGGGTTTGTTCAAGACTTTGTATTCTTTAATCAACCTTACTTGGTAGGACGATTGTTCAGATATCAAGTGTAGATATGCAATGACCAAAAGTTATTGAGGAACATTTGGAAGAGGACACTTTAGTAAAGACCAAGGATGTCACCGTCAACACCCTTATTGTTAAGATTATTAAAACTAAAGGCATTTCAATTCTAGCTAAGGTGTGTGATTCTCATACCCATTTAAATAATAAATAATGACTTCAAAATAAGTATATAAAAAAATACTATTTTTTTATTATAATCAAAGTAAGCATTTATCACAATTTACCATATATACTTATTTACAACATGTACAATATATTAAAAATACAATTTATAACAAAAATATAATTATTTTACAACAAAAATTTTCTATGCCTAACTCTTTTGACAGGTCATTGTCTTGAGAATTTATCTGATTTCGTCGCCCTATTAGTTATAGCTGAAAATTATTTCAAACATAGAGTGAGTAATTTATAATTACTTAGTAAAAAACACAAAATCCAATAAAATAATTTAACAAATCATAATATTTCAATCATATAAATAATAATTAATCAGAAGAACAATATATCCCATATATCCAACGTTACAACAATAACCAGTTAGGACTAACCCATTCTAACCACGCGATTAATAGTTCAATTAGAATATTACGAATAATCATGATACAATATTGCTTTTTTCTGTACACTTTCTGCTCTATTTATTCCATTTCTACTATCCTGTTTTCTTTTCATTTGATTAGTCACACTTAGGTAAACTATGAATCGTGACCAAATTATTCTTCTTACACACTAATATATGAATAAATTGTGTATACTTATAGTGTTACCATGGGTTCAACATACCCTTAAAAGTGCCATGGTAAACTGCCGCTTTCTACTATGGGTTCAACATGTCCAAAGGCGTTATGGAAGACTGTTGTGGTTTCTCACATATAATTTTGGATACCATAAGAATGACTGTGGGTTCCACATGCCTCAAAGAGTGCTATAGTGATTAATAAATCATTATTCAATTTCGTTCTAAGCGGCTCTGTCGGTATGTAAGAAAATTTTGTAATCTGCCACAAGAATATTGACCACTTACATATCTCTCCACGATTTATTATAAACCCATATTACTCATTTATTCTTTACTATTATTTAAGGGCATTTTGATAATTTATTAAAATTCTGATAATCACATATGTAATATTTTTATAATTTTGTCCCAATATAAAATAAATTTATACATATAGCTGCATTTCAACACTTACCAATATATGTACTATCAAATCAATTATAAAAATAATGTTCATAATAATAATAATAACTAATTCACACACACACCCACACACACACACACACACACACACACACACCTATATTAATATATCCATATATTAAACATACAACGCCGAAAAGATATTTTAAAATACCACTTTTGACGATGAATATTGATAGAACGAGGCGTAAATATAAATAATATTTAATCATTAACTTCACACAACTTTACACACACACACACACACATATTTAATCAACCATTTAAAACACTTTCAAATTCTACACCCGTACGCTTTCTCTGGCAATGAAATTTTTTTTTCTTTTTCACGTAATTAATTTTCAATCATTTACATGTACATGTAATTAATCAATACACATTCACTTGACCAAAATGATCACCCAAAACTAATTGAATAATACCCTAATTGGACAATTTTATTCTTTTTCTATTTTTTTTTCATTTTACATATCCAAACTAATTTCATTGTTTCACAATATAATTATTAATATATAAATACATCAAATTAACATAATTTAACATCAAATAAACAGTATCTAAAATGGGCCATTTTGCATTTTTTCTATTTTTCTTCTATTTTATACATCCAAACTAATTCCTACTAATTTTATTCATTCTTAATATAATTATTAACACATAAATAGATCAAAATTTTATAATTTAATATCAAATAAATAATATCCAAAATGGACCATTTTACCCTTTTTATATTTTTCTTCTATTTTACACATCTAAACTAATTCCTACTAATTCTATTTATTTTCAAAAATATTTAAACATATCAAAATATATTAAAATCAAACATTTAAGTACTCTATGAATAGTGGCCAAATATGTCCTATTATGCATAAACCAAAAATTTCCTCTTTATATAATTCTATTCACTCCAATTTACTTCCCCAATACTCAATTTCATAAATTATCCATTAATTCCATAAAATTTTTAAATAACCAAGTTAGGGTTTATGATTTTTACCTCAAATCTAAAGTTGATGGTAGTTGCACCAAATTCAAGTTAAAAAAAAAATACTTAAAATACCATTTAAAAGTATAAAACTACCGTCTAAACCACTTTTCAACAAGTTCATAAACTGAAATATAATGAAATTAAGAACTTTTACTGTCAAATTAAAACTTTCAATGCGTAGAATAATTTTTTCTTGTGTGCTAACACGTTTAATTAAACGAATTGTAAGATTTTACTTGATTTTTCTAAGAAAATACAAAAAATTTGAAAGAAAAGGGAGAGAATGAGCTATAGGAAGAGAGAAAAGAAAAAGTTGACTGTCATCCAATTTTGAAAAGTCAAACAATTTTATCCAACTTTACATTTTCAAAAATTTTATTCTTACCCACTAATTTTTCAAAACATACATTTAGCTCTTAAGAAAATTGTGAGACTACTCAAGCTATTTTCAGATTTTTTCACTTTAGTCCATTAGATTTTGGTGACCCGAAATTCAAAATTTTTTTATGAAATGATCATTTTGCTCCTAAGAAAGAAAATTGATCATTTTGATCATTTTTTCTCTTTTTTAAGGGTTTTGTTGTCTAAATTTGATTTATTTCTTTCTACATACTTCTAATAATATTTCTAATATTTTTAGATATTCGAGTTTTAATCTAACTGTTGCGGCCCTAGCAAATTATATTTTTTGATCAAATTTTTCTTTTTCAGCAAATTGGCGATTCTTACTGTTCAGGGTTATCCAACTTATATTTTTCTCCATTAATAACTAAAATACAACCCTTAACTTAATCGTTTCTTATTCGGTCTATCGATGCCCACTTAAAATAACAGTTTTGCCCTTTACTGTTATTTTGATCCTTTTTTTTCTCTAATCAGGGTTCTAAAAATTATCTTATATATTTTATAACCGAAAACTCAAAATATATCATAAAATAATTATACTAAGTTATCAGATAAATACCTAAATTTAAGGATGTTACCTAAGGCCAACCTCATTGATGTGAAAAAGTGTGGTAAGACCTCAGGTGTGAAAATGATAACATCTTTTGGGAACCAAAACTATTGACCATACCATTTAATTTACATAAAACTTGTGGCCTTCATTTCTTTTATTATTTATATTAATCTTTTCTTTTCAATTATATATTGCTTTCCTTAACTATCTTGATAATTATGCTAAATAATTTAAATCATTCTTGCAGTTTCATCCTAAATTAAAAACTACAAAAAAATAAAGCCATTAAAAATTAACAAAATCAATCTGGAAAACTTGGTTAACAATTTTGAATAAATATCATGTTTTCCTGTAAGGTTTATACTTTAAAGTTCAACCAAGGCGATGATAAATTAAATAACTTACATAAACTTCTAGCACCACGATGTTTTCAACTATAGCATAGAGTGTTTCCTCTTTAGAAAAAAATTGTAATTTTTATCACCATTATCAATTTTATCTTTAATTCTTTTATTTGTGTGATAAGGAAAGAATGTCTCATGGAAAATCTTTATGAACCATTGTTTTAAACTCTAGCCTCCTCGATAAGAAGAGACCTTTTTAAGGAGATTCTTCTTTAATCCTTTAAAATTTTTGTTTTAAACTATCTCATCTCTATGATAAGAATAAAACTTTTTAGAGAAATTTTCTATCAACCCTTGAAAATTATTTTTTTAAACTATTTTGCCTCTTTGGCAAGAATAGAACTTTTCAAAGGATCTTCCATCAACCTCTGAAAGCTTTTTTTTTTTTCTTTTTTCGTGGTTCTAAACTACTCCTCAACAAGAAGAGAACTTTTAAAGGGAATCTCCATTAACCTTTAAAAGTTTTTTATTTTAAACCATGTTGTCTCATTAGCAAAAAGAATACTTTTCATGAGAATTATCTGTTAACCCCTAAAATCTATTTATTTTAAATTATCTTGCAACCTTGGCAATAAAAGAACTTGTCAGAAGTTTTTGCATTATCAAGGCTTGTTCTTATTCATGTGAGAAACTTTTTACTTTGAAAGCTAATTTAGAATAGAAATTTTATCCTTACATTAAACTTGAAAGCAAATCATTTCTTTATATTAATTTTCTTTTACAGGTTACTCACTTATTTGTGTTTTAATAAGCTTCTTCCTTTATCTTTTAGTAGGACTTGTTTTTTTTTGCTCATCTATAATTCTCTTATCTTTTAGATAGCATTAGAAGTTTGATGGTAAGAGTCCCATTGGGATACTTGTTTTGAAGAATTCTTAAGAATTTGGGGCTTTTAGTTATTCAGATAAAAGGACATAAGTTTGTCTTTGGATCATTATTTTTTGACCTTATCACATTCCAAAAAGATCTCTTTACTCTTCCGATGACCTTGAGGTTATATGTGGGTCATCATGATGATTTGGATATGGGAAAATATCATGTACCAACATTAGGAAATAACAAATTAGAAATTGTAAATATCTTATTCATGTGAACAAGTAGTTAATCATAGTTGTAGTTGAACCATTCAAACTATGAAAACATTATTAAATAAAGAATCTTATATCTCAATTACAATGCCAAAGGCATGCTCTTCATAATAGTCAGGTTCATTGTGTAATATCTTGAAATTTTTATACTCTTAAAACCTTATCATGGAGTTATAATACAGTATTTTTGAGAATTTTTATAAGAGAGAGAGTTGACCGGTATTCGGGACAGCGTACTGTATGAGCAGGAAATACAGTATTTTATTATTGGTATTAGAAATTTGACGATGGAAGCGAAAAACTATAATTTTCGTCGTGCGTGCCCAACTATATAAGCGGGAAGAGGTCGAAAAACTCAGAAAAACAAAATTTATTTTTTTCCTCCATTTTCTCTCTCTTCTCTCTCTCCTCCGCACGGTTCTCTCTCCTGTGAACAGTGACTTTCGTCACCGGACCTCGGATCACCTCACCACCGGCGAGTGGAGGACTGCCGGACTGCCGCAAGTGCAACGCCGCCAACCCGGCCCCGATCGCCGCTGCCACGCGCCCCCACGCGCCGCCCGAAGCTCCACCGACGTAAACTTTGACTGGCAATTCACGGCGGACGACGGAGAGTTGACCGACACCTCCAGCGCGTCTGGCACCGTCTCGCCACCCTCTTCACGGTGGTGTGCCCCGTTCCGGCATTTGGTCACCGGATTCGGGCGTGGGAAGGCTGATCGGGAAGGGGTGTTTCCTGCAAGATTTTCGGCAACCGGTATAGCTCCGGTGGAATCTGAACCGACCAGTGTGCTCTCCGACACTCGTACTCCAACGCGGTATGTTTAGATCTCAATTTAGAATGAGTTTCGATGATGATTTTAGGGTTCAAAGTAGGTTCCTTAACATCTGAAATTTTAGGATGATTGGTGATTTTGAAGGCTTTAATTTGTGTTTTGTGGCATATAGACACCATGAATAGCATCCCGACATCGCAAGGATTGCGATGGTGTGTTCCATTCGTGAAACGAAAACCGAAAGTTCGTGAGTTAAATAGTATATGTGAATAGTGCCCCCGTGAACGGTAACTTACACGTTTTTTGAGAAAAACCCGTAGCGTACGGAAGAGTATTTGGAACGCGTATACCTTCTCTGGGACAATTTTTCATCATTCGTATAGGCATTGGGTGCCTGAAGGTAAGATAATATAATATTTAAATTGTGAAAAAATTGGTTTTAATATTTATAATGTTTATAATTGCATGAATATACATTATAATAATGAGTTAAATTGTAGAAAAGTCCCATTGACGGGGAATGGGCATGATTGTGTAATTAGAAGTGTTAATATCCGTGTGTTAGATATATATATATATATATATAGTTATAAGCGTAATACCATTACCGTCAACCTGCAGTGCTGGATTAGGTATTCTAAAATACCTATACAGCATTGTATGTCCCATGTTTGTATTTACATATATTTATATGGTAGGAACGCTTGTATATACACACGTAATTATGCCCTTATGATGGAATGATTGAGTAGATGCTGCATTCGATGTTTTGCAATGCTATTCGAATTAACATGTGTGCAAACTTTAGTATATTATATTTACTGTGCCGTAGTAAGATAATGAGTATATTTTTACTTGTGATGACATGTTGGGATTGTGTGTAATAACGCAATATATGATAACCGATTAAAATATGTTTCTGCGAATTTGTATTAATAGTGGTATAGTGTATCCATGTGTTCGAATTGTGATATATTTTTATGTTTTTATCTTGATTGTCTTATGGGATATTTATATGCCAGAGTGGAATATGCTTTTATAACTAAGTACTACTAGTCTTACGACAAATCCATACGTATGAAGTCTTTTTAGAATATAAGGACTAATAAATGTGTTGCATGGGTAATTATATTACCTATCATGAAATTACTAAAATGCTGCTTGATTAATGTAGGCAAAATAGTTATGTTGTTATGACTGAGTCGACTATGAATAAATCTGTATGGATAACTGGTATAATTGGGATAATTAGGGATCGGTAGTTTTTTCGTTACCCCAGTAAAGTCGCTTAGGACGGAGCAGCATCATTATAATAAGACTGTGGTGCCCTTCGAGGTATGTTGAACCCACAGCAGCTCCAGATTGATAATAAGACTGTGGTGCCCTTCGAGGTATGTTGAACCCACAGCAGCTCCGTATTGATAATAAGACTGTGGTGCTCTTTGAGGCATGTTAAACCCACAGCAACTCCGTATTGATAGTAAGACTGTGGTGCCTTTCGAGGTATGTTGAACCCACAACAATTGAGAAATGATAATAAGAATCATGGTGCCCGCAGGGTATGTTGAACCCATGGTTGGAAGCGGCTGTTTTCCATAGTGTCTTTGGGTACGTGCAACCCATGGTAGAACTAATTATCCTGTTGGTCTGAGGAACCCGGTGTGGGCGAATGACCATTGTATACATATATTGAAGTGTACGGTGGATATCATGACCACGATTCATAATTTACTTAATTATGACAAATCTATAAGGAAATGAATTCGTGTACCTATTAGATTCAAACTGCATGACAGAATACTTATATGTGCTAAGAGTTGCTTGTGTTAGTGTGAACTGCAATGAGGCAGTAACACGTTGTGTTTTATTTGGTATGGGGACTGTCCTGGTTTTCTTATGCAGGTAGGGAAGCTTATATGTATAGGCAAACTCTTGCCGAATTTCTATAGGAAATACTATTCATACAGCTATTCATGACCTCCCTTGGTATTTTGGTTTTCATATGTAGCGGAGGGTCTAGGATTACCTTTAATTGCCGTCACAATCAGGTTTTTGCTATGACTGTAAATGGCGGAAATGGTTGAAGTCTGATTACACCTTGGCAAGTGTCAATTCTTTGAGAGGGAACTTAAGCTTGTAAAAACAGAGAGCTAGCATCAGCTTGAATAAGGGGAATTAGTATTTAAATAAGATAATGAGTAAGGCAATAAATAGGCTATCTCACTTCTAGTATATAGAATCCTGTTTAGCTCACCGATATGTTGGTGAAATGAAAAGAATATGTGTGAATTCATAATAAGATTAAAGATCATGTGAGAAACTTGAGAATATTGTGAAAAAGGCGCATTGGATGTATTACAGGTTATTCGACATGTTAGTTTACACGTTTATTCCTATAGTTGAGAATACGGTAAGAATATGATGGTACGGGAATTATGTTATGAATTTACATTGTTATTGTCGGTATACTTAGTGAACGACTAGGATTAGATTGATATGTGTCCTTAGAATAGTATAGTCAATATTTAATGTAAGTGAAAGAATCCCTAGTATGGGATAAATAAGGAAAGACGTGTATTTGTAATTATGGTACAATTGTTCGGTGGTTTTGATTCAGTAAAAATAAAGAGATAATATGAATATATGATAACATAGACTGGTAATGAACCAGTATTGAGATAATTGTGATACGTGGATCGGATATGTATGTTCCATCTCCCTCAGCTAGGCTTGTAAGCCAGTTTCTAATGGAGGTGTGACGTTAAGACTGTGGTACCCTGAAGGGTAGGTGGAATCCACAGCTGTCCTCCAAATGGCCCAGTGGCTTAGAGTAACGACCATGATCCATAATGTTTATAAGTATAATCGATCACTTGTAAACGCAATAAAATTTCTATCACCAACCTTCCGGGAGTGGAAATGGCATACAGAAACAGTGTTATTATTTTACAAATACCCTCGGTTGTATCTATATTTAGGAGTTTGAAATATCTGTATCCTATGTGGGTATTGATTGTGTGCCTAGGATATTTTGGCTATCTCGGGCCGAGTGTGTGATTGATGCTGTGTGGTTATACCGGCTTCTAAGCAGTTCCTCTGTATGGGACCGCGGCATTAGTCGTTATTTATACGAATAAGTATGTCATGATTTTATATGATCATGTAGGTGTTCGTTGATAAGAATAGAATTAGAACTTAAACGGACACAGGTGATAACGTGATTCATTTAGAAAATATATTGATTGAGATTGCATTATCTGTATATGGTATATCATGAGGAGTGTCACTCTGATTGAGATGTTTATACAGAATTCATTGATGAGATAGTGCTTAGAGCTCTAGAGGAGTTGATATAATATCTTGTGTACATTATTGAGCATATGCTTGTTGGAACATGTACATTGAAATGTGGACATGCATTTACTGGTGTGTGTGGAATGGCCAAAATAAGTAGCGATTCCGGTAACATGCTCCTTCCTTTATTTAAGTATTGTATTATCTTACTGAGCCATGTGGTGTGCTCACCCCTTTGTGGGATTATTATTTTCAGGTGAATACGGCATAGCGGTTGCGGTTTCGGAAAGTGCAATTGAGGCAAAAATTTTCGGACGGGGCATAGTATATCTAAGGTTTAGGCCATTGTTATGTAATTTTATTTCTATGTACTCTGAAGTATTAATTTCATTAAAATGCATAACAATTCTTTAAAAAAACAAAAATAATACTATTTTAGCTGTTACTATTTATGTGGTTACTTTTTATAAACTCTTTTGAATAAATAAAAACTTCGCTTCACTATGAGAAAGCGTTGATTTTTGTCTTTTCGATAATTTCAATGTACTATATGCCACATGAATAGAAATGAAAGGAAGGGGGTGTTACACATTGTTAATAATCTTTTAGGGTTTTTTTGTACATTTAGTGCAGCTCTTACATTATGGCAAATTCTTAATAAATGGATGTAAAATTAAAGGATAAACCACTGCTACCTTTTATATTAAAACATATAACAATAAAGAATGTTATATTTCAATCTAAATGTAAAATAAAGGATGGCGATTCATAAACTCATAACAAAATTTCAAAAAATATATTAAGACAATTTAATGATAGGACAAATACCATGTCAATAATCAAGTCCACTCTTTCAAAGACAAGAACAAGCAAAAGCATCAAATTGAAATGTGGAGCATATTCAGGGAACACAACATTGTAAAGAGGCATATGAAATGAATTGTGATTATACTCTATCTAAAAGATAAAATATGTTGTCACTCAATATGGTAGGATATTCTAATGCTACTTAGGCAATGGTATTTCCTCTATGTCACATATAATTCATGTAGTTTATAGTTATATTACATAAGGTTGGAACCACGATACACATGTTGTATGAACTGTCTTTGAGTATTCTATGTTTATATGTATAAGCAAAACTTGTTTTCTCTTTTTTTATTTCAACTGTCTTTTATCTTTTTTCCTTCAATTCTCTTGACCTTTTCTCTCTTTCTTTTCTTTTCTTTTCTTTTCTTATTCTCTCATAGCTTAGAATTTGTTCTTTAGCTTTTTCATATAGTATGATGAAAATCAACAATAACAAATTTAAAAAGATTCTTTGCACATACCAATTAGATCAATTACAAAGGTAAGAGCAAGAAAACATTAAGGTATATTTAATGAATTGATTTAAGAAATATGAGCTAAACGAAATTCAAAATCAATATTAAGGATAGAATCAAGTATCAAATTATATTTAAAAGAATATCAAAAACTTGTCAAGATGATCCAAACATGTGAAAAGAATACATAACTTGTCTTTGTAACAATTTAATTGAGTTTTCTAGTTTGTTTAAGAATATTACATAGGTATATATTTTTAATTACTATTCCTATTTATTTTAGGATTTTTATTCCTATTTGTTTTTTATTAAGAATTTTATTCTTAGATATTTTTATATTAGGATTTTTATTCCTAATTATTTTAAGGTTTAATTATAAGTCTTATAAAAAGAGGCTTAAACAACATTGTAAAAATAATAAATTTTACTCAATTAAAATTGTAAGAATTATTCTTCTTTTTGATTCTTCAAAAAACTTTGTAAACTTATCAAATTTTTTTTTTGATGGAGTTCAAATATTTTTCCTTATACTTTTGGTTTGTAATTAATAAATCATTGAGTCAAAGGTTTTATCATTAGTTTTTGAGTCCTTTAATTATTGAATCAAATTCTTTAATCTAAATTTTGGTTTTTTTGGTGTTTGAATTTTAATTTAAATTGTTAAGTTTTAAAATTTGTTTTAGATATCTCAATACTAATTCTTGGAGTTTAAATATTAATATTTTTGGGGTTAACATAATAATGTAAGATATAATTAATTTATGTTAAGAGTTATAATCATAATCCTTATTTAACTTACACTCTTTATTGAGTAAATTGAATTCTTTCCTAATTTAACTAGACTTATTAGTTAAATATTGTAAGAAACTTGTACTATGAAATAAATTTGGAAACCTTCTTAAATAAGGATAAAATCTTCTTGAAAAATAAGTCATATTTCCTAACATTTTTTACCTTGTGTGTTTTCAATTGGGCGACAAACTATTAAAATGCATTGTGTTTGTAGTACTCTTACCTCGATATTTTGTCCAATATGTTTTACAATCTCATAAAGCTATTGATAAGAATCACACTATTTACAACAAGAGTAGGCGTAAATTGTTTTCTTTGTCAAATTTTGAATTTACCAATCTTCTATATGATGAATATTCATACTCTTTTTTGTGCTTCAAGTTTTAATTTACTACTCTCCTAATTTGTAACTCATGGCGATGATATTATTGGAGTATCAACTTAACTTTGGTACAACTTATTGGTGCACTTAGGAAATTATAATAAAACATCCAAATTGATAAAGTATAGAATAAATTACACATAAAAAGCATAGAATAATTTAACAAGATTGATTCTCAATTGTGCTACGTCTACAGATAAGATAAAAATCCATTATAATAATCAACATAGATTTCAAGAGTATGAATATGTTTAAACTATCCGTTTTTAGTCTCCAAGGAGACAAATTTGTGAAATCTTTTATATCTATTCTCTCATAACTTAAAATTAATTTTATAACCTTTATGATAATGTTAGATATAATGTATTTTTTTTTAAAACCTATAGTCCTACTTCTTATTTAACTAAACTCAAGTTCAATGATCTTTTATTCTAACTTTGACTTCTCATTGATAAGTTATTATTTTAGAAAAGTAGTACTAAAAAACAGACTTGGAAACCACCTTATTTAATAAGGATAAAGCCTTCTTAAAAACGGAACATATTTTCCAATAGCAATAAGTTCAATTTGCAAAGTTACATATGGTTATAGAGGATCAATCTTTCAAGTATATGAACCACAAGCACACAAAATTTAAGAGTCGCATGCTTGTTTAAATTTTTTTTTCATTTCATATGTCATTTAAACTATTACTCGTCCTTAAATTTTCATGGTGCAATGAGCTAATAACTGACGGAATTCATTTTTAAATTGGAACAATTAGTTAAGGTAGAAGACAAGTTATCATAATTCATAAGTCAACACATTGCCTATGGTATTGAACCTAGTATTCATAAAACCATCTTACTTTAAACAAAACTCGACCTTTTTTTGCAACTACAAAACCATTATTGCATATAATTGAAATTAAAAATTGATGCGAAAATGATTTATAAATAAATCTATAATCCATATTCTTGACTAATCAATGCAGCTGTTGTCAAATTTACATTTAATTAGATTTTAATATTATTGAAAATTTTGAATACAAACATAAATTTTATTATAAATAAATAAAAATAATACTAAACAAGGGTGGATGAAATAATTATCCTCCGCGCGCGAGGATTCTTTATTCATGCCCTCTTCAAATTTATTAAATAATGGATGGCATTGTGAATAAAAGTTAAAATAAAAAATTGGTTAGAGATGAGAAAGGTGCGCTTGTCTTCGTATTGTTATCCTGCCCCGTTGCCATTGTTAATTAAAATGGTCGGCATGCCCCTTAAAATTGAATCGAACTGATTGTGTTTTTTTTTTAAAAAAAATTTAATAATATTTTTTATTTATTATAAATTTTAAAAATCAATTACTTTGGTTCAATTTGCATTTTAATTCACTAAAATAATTTTTTTAAAAAATAAAATAGACTTTAAAATTAATAAAAATAAAAAGTTAAACTAAATCAATTCGATTTGATTCGATTTAGTTTATATTAATTTTTGAATTTTTGTTGGTTCACTAGTTTATGAACTGACAGATTTGCAATTTGGTTTCATTTTTTGAAATTGAATTAAAATAAAGATTTTTTCAACCCTAAAAGGAATTTAAAAATCAAGCCAAAACTATTTTTATCTAGAGTTAAAAATAAAGGATTGTGAAAATTTTATTTTAAAAGTAGATAAGGGGAATGTCTGATGAGAATTTGCAATATACTTGATGAATGCAACATCTTATGTTTTCTTATTTATAATAAAATTTGACACATATAATATTATTCTTAACAAAAAAAAAAAAACAAATATTGGTGACTGTCACTTAAAAAAAATTAACGAAATAAATATTCAAGCCGAAGTAGTTAATTGCACATTGAGAAACATGTTGTCTTGTGATTATGGAGAGAAGCCCAAGTAATCGGATATAGTACTAGCATATGATAGGTTTGCTTATTACTTCATGATAAGTCGTTAAGTTGGAAAGACTCATTTTTAGGTGAAAAATAATTTTATACACCACAAACTACTCTAAAAATGACTAAGAAATTTAGTATCCCTGTATGAGGTAATAGATTTAAGAATTCCATCTAAATGAACTGCTTCCTTAAAGTATGATTGAGCTACATGACTCACATCATCAATTTTTATTTTTCAAGCAATAAAATGAGCCAAGTTAGAAAAATGATTAACAACAACAACCAAGTCATTACCTTACTAAATACACGAGAAACCCATGACAAAAACCTTAAAATATCCTTCCAAATATTTTCTAGCACTGGTAGCATCATATAAAACCTAGTATTATGAACTTGTCCCTTCATAATTTAGCAAACCTGACACTTCTGCATAATGCTCCCCACATTCTATTAAATTTATGACCAATAATACCACTACTCTATCATGGCAACTGTTTATTTTCCCTTTACATGACCAGCTAAAATGTCTCCATACAATTCTTCAATTATCTACCTTCACAATGAACAACAAGGAATTCATATGTTATTGCCTTGGAAAAAAATAATTTCTTATTATTCCTTCACACATGTTGGTTGTGATTACTATTGGTCCAAATAGTTTTGAAATCATCACCAGTTTCTTATTGTTCCTTTACCACTTCAAACCTTATTTCTTACCATTTAATGTTACAAACAAAATAGTGTGCTTGCTCAATGTACCAACCATCTTATTTTCCTGCCTAATCTTGTGTTTTAATACAAATGCAAACTTATGCATAAAGGATTTCCGCCTACCACGCATTTTATTCAAATGATGCTAATTATTGATGTATTTTAGTGCCTAATGTTTACTAAATAATACAAAGTCCCTCTAAATCAAGTAATGCTCTCAATGCTTCAAAGCCTTAAACATAATAGAAAATTCCTAGTCATATGTATTCTACTTTTGGTTAGCATTACTTAGTTTTTCACAAAGGTATTATATAAGCCTACTCTTCCGAATGAGAATAGCACCAGTACTAATCTCTAAAGTATCACAATATACTCCAATAACTTATCAAAACTACGTAATGTTAACACCAAAGTTGTACATAATTTTCCTTCAAAATGGTAAAACTCATATTCTACTCATTACCTCAATCAAAATTTCCTTTATACACTTAATAATAGGTTGTACAATAGTGCTAAAAGTTTGAATGATTTGACGATAAAAATTTTGAATGAATCGTAAAAAGTTGTCAACCTATTAAAACTCTTCTCTTCACTTACCTTTTTTAGTGTAGATCATTCTCGAATTGCCAGTACCTTAGACTCGTCAACTCTGACTGTATTAGCACTACATATAAACCCCAAAAATAATTAATCATCCTATATAAAATTATACTTCTTTACATTGATGTACAATTTCCTCTAGTTAAATGCCTTTAACACCTCATTTGCTTTAAATAACTCTCTTCATCCTTATTACAATCAATATGCCATCAATTTATACAATCATAAGTTTAAAGCAAACAACTTTAACACCTGATTCATTAGCCACATGAACATGGTTGGCGCATTCGATAAATTGTTGGCATTATCACTTCTACTCCAACCCATCTTTGATTTTAAATGTCATTTAATATTTATCACTCAGCTTAATGCGTATTTTGATGTTAACCACTAAGGAAGTCGATTTTAGAAAATACTCTTGCATGCTAAAGCTAATCTAGCATATCTTACTTCTTCATTGTCAAAAATCGATATTGGATAGCTGTTTAGTTGACCGCTCTGTTATCCATGTACATCTACAATTACTATGATTTTTTGGAATTAAAATAGCAGGAACGACATAAAGACTTTTGTCTCTTAAATTAATCCTTTTTTTAATGACTTATCGACTTGTTTCTACAAAACCTCATGCTCCTTAAAATCATTTTGTAATGCAATATAATGGAAAAATTAGTTCTGTACACAAACTTAATGTTATGTTGTATATACTTCATTGGTAACTCATAAGGCATCTAATCTGGAACTCTGTTAGAGAACTCGAACAATGATGGTGCAGAGTCTCCACTATTAGTTTCCACTCATCATTATTTGCTACCATCATGCAATCTTCACAATCCTCTTTCATGGCCCCTTTAACTACAGTCAAAATATTTTTTCTTTCAACTTCAATAGCCTTTTACATTTCTTTATTTTCACTCATTGGTGTCAAGAATTTTTTTTTTCCCGTTACACTTCATCAACATAATATTGCCATGGTTTCCTCAATGACATGACATGCATCTATATTGTCGACATCACACAACATATCACTTTTGTAAAATGTTCCTATCAAAAAATAAAGCTTGTACACTTCAATAACATGTGTTTAATTCCTTTTTATCCAGCCAATTTGGTAAGAAAAGATAGAATAATTTTTATAACCGACAAAGGAAATGCGTAACTTGTATTTATATTGAATTAATGAATTTATAAAACATATTATTCTATTTATATATAGCCAATGCAAAGGATTAATGTTAGAGCAATAAAAGATAAATGAACTTTCACAAAACAAGAAAAATATGGTTGTTAACTTGTACAATTTGTCTTCACTCTCAGCTATTGTGAGTATGCACCTGTTGTTGGCATAACAAACTTCTCAGCTTTTCAAACCTGCACTACGGCTTGTAGTATTGCCTGTTTCACTTGATTTGGCTTGGCACATACCACACTTTGCCTTAGTTAGCTTAACACCCCTAGTACTTAACTGTTTTGGATGACAATAAGCTTGCTTTTGAGATAGTTAAACCTTTCTACTGTTAATGGCTTTGTTAAAATGCTAGCTAGTTGATCCCTTGTAAATACGTACCTTATTTCAAGATCTTCTTTGCTTACTTTCTCTCTTATGAAGTGTACATCAATTTTTATGTGTTTTGTTGTCTTATGAAATACTTTTGTCACACTAGATCACAGATATGTGGGTGAATTTTAAGTTTAATTCACTGATAAGAGAGCTCAACTAGTGAACCTATACTCGAATTTTGTACTTGACCTTACTATAACCTTTTATTTTCTTGAGAACCAAGACAAAAAAATTTCACAAAGAAACACATCATAACCAATGGTAGACCTCTTATCATCTGTATTTGTAGCCTATATAACATCTGAAAAACTTTTTTAATTCTAGCTTTCCATTTCTTGAAAAGTATAAACTATGCCCTCGTGTTTCCTTTAGATACTTAATTCTTTTACAAATTAACCAATATGACTGCTTGAGTTGCTCTATGTATTGACTTAACTTATTGACACTAAAAGAAATTTCAAACTTAATGATTGCTGCATAATGAAATGCACCAATTAGGCTCCTGTACAAAATTATATTCGAGAACTCACTTCCTATTTCTTTGCATAATTTGACCTTTGTGCTCATTGGAGTTGTACTTGGTTTGCATCAATCATTTTACTCTTTTTAGGTAGTTTTAAAATATACATGTTTGGACCGAAATAGACAATATTTTCATCTCTCTTGATTTCTATTCTAAGAAATTTAGGTTGTTATCTAAAAGTAATTTACAGGAACTTATAGGGTTTTTTATTACTTTTAGGACAAACAATGTTTTTAAGAATTTGAATAGTTTTTTGGTTTCGATAATAAGCATATAATAGCACCTAGCATGTGACAGTTTTAAACAATTATCATTGTCAATAGTTAGCATTTCCTTATCTTAGTACTCAAAATTTGTGGAAAGGCTGCTCAACTCATGAGTGATATAATTTGTTGCTCCACTATCTAATATTAACCATCTTCACTTATAGCCTCTTGTGATGTGTAACACCCCATTCCTTTCATTCCCATTCATATGGCATGTAGTGTATTGACGTTGCCGAATAGGTAAAAATTAACTTTTTTTAAAAAAAAAATTGTTATGCAGTTTAATAGAAATGCTACTTCAGATTGCGTAGAAAAGAAATTACATAACAATAAGTTAAACCTCAGATATATTATACTCCATTAGAAAATTATTGCCTCGATTGCACTCTTCGGAACTACTATTACTGTATTATAATTACCTAAAAAATAATAATAATCCCACAAAGGGGTGAGCACACCACATTACTCAATAAGATAATATAATACTTAAATGAAGGAAGACGCATGTTACCTGAATCTCCACTTATCTTGGCCATTTCATACAGTCACACATATATGATTAAAAGCATGTCAATATATCAATGTACATATACAGACACCAATATACTCAATGATGTACACAAGGTATCATGTCATATCATTCAGAATCCTAAGCACTATCTCAACTATGAATTCATTATAAATAGTCTCAATTAGAGTAATACACCTTATATCATGCCATACCACAGGTTATGTAATCTCAAACAATATACATTCTAAATGAATGGTTTCATCACCTGTGTTTGTTCAATTCCTATTTCTATCCTTATCAACAAATACCTATATGGCCATATACAATCAATATATATAAGATAGAAATATCTCAATCATCTATGTATACACAAACGAGGGTATTAGTAAGAACGATAATACTTCTCTATATCCTTTTTACTCCTGAAAGGTTAATGCTAGTAATTCATGTCATTTACAGGTGATCGATCATACTTAAAGACATTATGGATTATAGTTGTTACTCTAACCTGTAAGGCCATTTAGAGGACATGTGTGGATTTAACCTACCCCTCAAGGCGCCATAGTCTTAATATTATATCTTAATTATAAGCTAGCTTACAAGCTCAGATAGGGTGTGAGGGAACATACATGTCTGATCCATATATCCCAATCATCTTAATATTGACTCATTACCAGTCTATTTTATCAAATATTCATATTATCTCTTTACTCTTACTATATCAAGATAATCTGACAAATGTACTATAATCACAAACACATGTCCACAATTTCTTATCCCATACTAGGAATCTTTCACCTGCATAAATCATAACTATACCACTATAGAGATACATATCAATCTAATCATACTCATCCACTAAGGCATAATAATAATAACAAACATAAACTAATAATATCGTTCCTACACCATCTCATAACCCATTCAACGCTATTATATTCTTATAATATCCTCAATAACATATATAAATGTGTAGGCTAATATATCGAATGACCAGCAATACGCACAATGCACCTTTTCAACAATATCCTCAAGCATCTCACGTACTCTTTAATCTGTTATAGACTCACATGTATTCCTTTCGTTTCACAGGCATACCAATGGGCCAGACAAGATTTTATGTACTTGAAGTAAGGCGGCCTAAATATTACTTAACCCGTTAGCTTATTTGAATTCTAATTTCATTTTTCAAGCTAATGTTGGCTTTCTTTTTCTGCAAGGTTAAGTTCTTTCTCAACCAACTGAAACTTGTCAAGGTGTAATTAGATTTTAACCATTACCACAATTCACAATCATAATGAAATCCGATTGTGACTACTAATAAGGGTAATCCTAAACTCTCCTCTACATATGAAAACCATAACACAAAGGGAATGTCACAAATGGCCGTATGAATAGTTATTCTTATGAAAATTCAGTAAAGGTTCGCTTATATATATAAGCTACCCTACCTGCACAGGAGAACCAGGACAATCCCAATTCTAAATGAAACACAGCGTGTTACTACCTCATCGCTATTTATACAAACACAAACAACTCTTAGCAAATAGAATGTGGATTCTACCATGCAGTTTGAATCTAATAGACACACGAATTCATTTTCTTATAGACCGATCATAATTAAGTAAATTATGGATCATGGTCATGATATTCACCATACACTTTAATATATATATATATAATGGTCATTCACCCACTCTGGGGTCCTTTAGACCGGCAAGATAAATAGTTCTACTATGGGTTCCACGTGCTCAAGGGCGCCATGGAGAACAACCACTTCCTACCATGGGTTTAACATACCCCTTAGGCACCATAGTTTTGTTATCATTTATCAATTGCGGTGGGTTTAACATACCCCGAAGAGCACCACAGTCTTATTACCGATTTTGAGCTGCTGTGGATTCAACATACTACGTAGGATACCATAGTCTTATTATCGATTATGCTCCGTCCTGGGCGACTCTATTAGTGTGAATGAAAAACTATTGATCCATAATTATCTCAATTATACCACTTATCCATACAAATTTATTCTCAGTCGACTCAATCTTGACAAAATGACCTCTTTGCCCACAATAATCAAAAAGGCAAGTTAATAATTTCATAATGAGTAATATAATTACCTATGAAACACATTTACTAATCTTTATCTCCTAAAAAGACTTCATATGCATAGGTCTATCGTAAGACTAGCAGTACTAAGTCACGAAAACATCTTCCAATCCAATATATAAATACACCATAACATTATCAAGATAAAGGCACAGGAATATATTCCAATCCAAGCACATAGATACATCATATCACTATCAATACAAATCCACGAAAGTATATTCCAGTCGGTTATCATATAATGCATCAATACACATAATCTCAATATATCATCACAAGTCAAACTATACTCAATATCTTATTATAACAGAATAATTACAACACACTAACATATATACACATGTCCATTCGGACAACATTACAAAATCATAAAGTGCAGTATTTACTCAATCATCCAATCACACAGGCATAATTACATATGCATATACAAACGCAGCTACCATATGAATATATATATATATATAAACATAGGACATACAATACTGTATAAGTATTTTAGAATACCTCATATAGCACTGTAGGTTGACGAGGATAGCATTATACTTATAACTACACACACACACACACACACACATATATATATAAAACATAGATACTAACACTTCTAATTGCACAATCATGCATATTCTCCGTTAATGGAACTTTTCTACAATTTAAACCAATGTTATGATACACATTCATATAATTACAGGTATTATAAATATTAAATTCTATTTTTTTTCAAAATTTAAATATCATGTTATCTTACCTTCGGGCACCTAGCGTCCACGTGAATGACAAAAGACCATCCCGAAAAGGATATAGATATCACAAATACTCCTCTGCACACTACAGACATTTTCTTAAAAAAATGTACTAGTTACTATTTATAGTACTATTTAAGGGCACTATTTAACCCACGAAATTTTAGTTTCTGTTTCACAAACAGAATATATCATTGCGATCCTTGCGATATGAGGATATTATCTATGGTGTCCATATGTCACAAAACACATATTTAAGCATTCAAAATCACCAAAAATCATAAAATTTTTATATTTCGGTGTGCTTATTTTGGACCCTCGAATCATTATCGAAACACAATTCAAATTGAGATCTAAATATACCGTATTAAAGTACGAGTGTCAAAGAGCACACTGATCAATTTGGATTCCACCAGAATAGTACAAATAGCCAAAAATCTTGCCAGAAAGACAACCCAATGATTAGCCATCCCACGCCAGAATCTGGTGGTTGGATGCCGGATCTGGGCACACCACCATGAAAAGGATAATGGCACGGTGGCAGACATGCCAGCGGTGACGGTCAACTCGTCGTGCACTATCGTGAATCAACGATCAAATTTCACGGCAACAAGGCACTCCAGCAGTGCGTGCGGGCGCGTGGCAGCGACAATCGTGGTGTGGTTTGCGGTGTTGCAGTCGCAATGGCCCGGCAGTCCTCCACTCGCTGACAATGGGTGATCTGAGCTCTAGTGACAAAAGTCACTGTTCATAGGAGAGAGAAACGTGGGGAGGTGAGAGAGAAGAGAGAGAAAGGGGAAGGAAAAAGTGAGGTTGTGATGTCAGGTTTCCCGACCCGTCCCACTTATATAGTCGTGCACGCACAATGAGAAATTGCATCTTTTCGCTTCAATCGCTAGATTTATGATACTGGTAATAAAATACTATATTTTTTCACTCACACAGTGCATTGTCCCGAATGCAGGCTAATTCTTTCTCTTATTAAAATTCTCGAAAATACTGCAATACAAATTTCATGACAGGATTCTAAGAGTATACGAATTTTGCGATGTTACATGATGTGATAAATGTAGAAGTTTAGCCTGTATTGTTTGCATTTTTGGGTTCAAAGTCTTCCTCAAATCTATGCCAACCGTTCATTGTTATATGGCATCCCTTCTTACAAATATGGCAGGTCAGTTGTGCTTAAGTTTTACCTAAGGTGTTTCTATCTCTTCTTCATCCCCTAAAGTTGCCTTTACTTCCTACTTTAGTCTGACTTCTCCCTCTTTTATATATATTTCTAATTCCAAGAACCTGAGGTCTTATGTGAAGCTAGTTTGCTTTGATCTCTTAATTTTCCATGGTATTGTGATTCTCAAGTCTACTTTCAAACACAAGAAGTTAGGCATATGCATCTTCCAAAATAAGATTATCTATTTTAAAGGTGATATTAATAACTATAGGGTCATATTCTTGCCATAGACTTCCAAGAATGTACTCAATGAGTTCTTTATCACTAACTAGTTTTCCAAGCAATGGTTATTGCATCAACTATATTCTTTATTTTGCTATAGTATTCATTCATTGAGTTGCCATCTTTCTTTGCTGTTTAAAGTTAATTTTTAAGCTAAAGAATCCTTGCATATAAATGAGATGAAAACATTCTTGCTATTAATTCCTAGAGTTCCTTTAAAGTTATGTAGCTTGTTTGATGGCTAACACAATTATTGTCATGCTTGATAATAACCAACTGAGAAGAATTGATCTTGTTTTCTCTAGTAGAGATATGCTTGGTTTTCAGTTGTGCTAACCACTTAAGTTTCTTTATTAACTACTGTGTTGAATTTCTCTGGTGTTTTCTTAATGCCATCAATATAACACTTAGATAATTTTCGTAGATAGTTGGAAGAACTTAAGCCTTTCAGATGAGTAATTATGTCTATGTAGCTTAATTGGCATTGACAAAGTCAGGTTGTTTAGTTAATTATAAGGAGTTGGTACATTGACGTTTGTAGTGATTGTAGCTAAAATTAAAGGTGTATCTATTATTGCCTATTCTAATACCAAAATATACTATTTCATACACACACACACACACACACAGAGCTAACCAAGAGCAATAAAAGATTAATGAACTTTTACAAAACAAGAAAAGTACAACTGTTAAGTTGTACAATTTGTCTTCACTCTCAGATGCTATGAGTATGCACATGTTAATGTCAAGGCATTAACCAACGTCTTAGACATTATGCTCTTATTATTGCCGCTATTAATTATCACCTTGCAAACTTCATTTTAAATTTTTCCATGTTTAAAAAATCTTATTTGGCTACAATTTTTATTCTTTCTTAGGTGTAAAGATTAACTTCTGCATAATGCAACAACTGCTTCTCTTTCATCATCGTTAACCACATCAACCTCTTAATCGTGCTCTTTATATTCACCCATTTCATTTTTTGCTTTAGCTTCAACATAACATGCCTCAACCACATCTTTCCTCCAATCTAGACACTCAGTTAATGTATGTCAGGTTTTTAACTTGTAACATTTTTCTAGCATTGGCTTCACAAGTTTTTGGTTATGTAGCCAGTTGGTTGTGAAATTTCCCCTCTACTTGCTTTCTACCTAAATTCTTATATTTTGATCTATGACTCTACTTTGTAGTGTTGTGGTTAAAGGGTAGAAAAATTTTGTGACTGGTTATGTGATCTGACTATGGGTCGCATTAATCGCCTCTCTAGTTACCTTGTTTTAATTACAGCTTCAAAAAAAAAATCTTAATTTGTATACATGCCTAGTTGATCTTTTATTTCAATTTAGAGACTATCCTAGTAGCTTCTATGGCTAACCCACAAATAGCCTCCATCGTTAATGCTTTCATCCTCTAAATTCTGTCAGTAAGAAAGTTTCCAATCTTCTTGTTAAGCACAATTACAACTCTTACTCTAATTTACTTGAAGATGTGAAAACGTATACATAATTGAAACACTAAGTTTCATTTAAAAAAAAAAAAAAAAAGAATTATTTGATATTGAAAGACAAAAAATAAATAAGATTTTGAAGTCCACTAAATAATTTTAAATTATCAAAATTTGCGAAGTCAAATTATTGTTACATAGTAAAAGTGAAACTAAAATAAACATAAATACAATTAAGAGAATTTACATCCCACAAAAATTAACTGGATGAGTAAGTCTCATAGTAAACTTCAAATGACATAGTACCAACAAAATCCTAACAAAATTGGTAAAAATATGCCCCAATTACCATCTAAAATTGATGTCCTACATCAAAAGTTTTTATCCCAATTGGCATAATAGTTAGATATTAATAATCTTTTTTAACATCAATATTTTCATTAAGAGTTTGTTAAA
Organism: Khaya senegalensis; assembly: GCA_032402905.1. NCBI lineage: Eukaryota > Viridiplantae > Streptophyta > Magnoliopsida > Sapindales > Meliaceae > Khaya > Khaya senegalensis. The sequence goes on along the minus strand of CP135556.1, from coordinate 8,265,160 downwards.
ATTAATTCATATACAAAGAATAATTTTTATTTATTTTATGAAGAAAATTTCAGCCCACACTTTGTGTGATTTATACATTCACCACCAAATAAAATAGTCAATAAAAATATATTAATTTTCTCTCCTTATTTGTTTATGTCATTTTCTTTGCTCCATTACTTTTTTTTTTTAACTCACTATCATGACATTAATTATTATTATTATTATTAACAGAAATTTCTTTTTTTTACAACAAAATCAAATTGAAAGTAATTTAACATTGACAAATTGATGAGTCATTTGGGAAAAGTATGCGGATAAACGGGCTTTTATGTATATTCTAACTGTACATCCTAATCAGCATGACTTTTCAACTTGGTACGCCTACACTAGAATTTCTACGATCATTGTAGAAACTTCAAAGGAAGAGTTTGAGCCACGTCTTAATCTGGGCCCATATCAAGCCAAACAATTATGTACTGCCACTTGTCAGTAAATTAGTGGTGTATTACCTTCTAGAAACGTATTACGGAAGTCCGAGTCTCTATTTTTAAGTCTTTTAAATTTTGCTGAGGTCCCCACCACTTGAGGCTGCATACGACAAAACTATTGCTTGTATGTTTAAAAACGCTCCACGTGACGTTCCTATGCTCGGCAACGTGGCATAATGTTATTATTGAAGAAGAAGGGTCCATCGAAATGAGAAGCTGAAATAAATAAAATAAAATAAAATCTACTCTAGAGAGCCATTTAAAATAAATCTAGCTATTAGTATTATTTTTTTGGTATTTTTTTTCACAAAGTAGTTCCTGCAATAATTTTGCCACTGTCCATTAATAAGCTAGTGAGATGAGCTGATCTGATTAATCATTTTAAGAAATTAAAAAAATTTTGTTATTAAATTAATGAACTACTTTAAACAAATTTAAATATAATAAATTATATATTTTAACTGATTTGAATCAGATTAAAATCATAGTATCACTTTTGTAAATATATAGTAGATCGAAAATAATTTATAAATTTAAAAATAAAATCTCAATTAAATTATTAAGTTTGTTAAATTTTTTTTAATTAAATTATTTTTGTTATTTAAAATTACCTAAATTATAACATCACGGTATGTTTAATATTTTATTATATTTTTTAATATTAAAATAAAAAAAATAATTTATAATTTTAATTATAAAGTTGTAAATGCAATCATTAAATACTAATTTCACAGATTTATTTAATCGACCAAAACGAAATGCGTACTTGAATTCCAAATTTTCACTTGCGACAACGAAGAAAACAAGTGGAAATCTGGTGCAACGTGGCTTTCATGCCGAAAAGGTAAGGATCATTTCGTTGCTCGGTGGAGTTACGAAATCGTAGTTTAATGTCCGAAACTAGACATTTATATGCCCGCGAGTGTTTCGCACGTGAATTGTGTCTTTTAACAAGAGGAAAAATCCAAGGGCGTCGGTTTCATAATCAGAAGAGTGGACATTCAAAATGCGCTTGAGAGCAGCGACGAATCCAGAACGATATAAAGACACGTGGCTGGTGGGTCTGTTGAGAACGTCCTGTAATGAAGAAGCAAACAAAGTTGATGGGCCAAATAGAATTTCAGAAACTTATGTGGGACCATAAAATACAGCCACGTACTAGTGGCAAATGTGTAGGAACGTGTCCACTCGTCTCTATTTGCATTAAAACACACACACACACACACACACAATCTCTCTATACAATAATCTGACCGTGGCCAGCTTCATTAAGATCACCTCTTGAAAAATGGTAGTGCCTCACACTGATAGCGGCAGTGGCGGCGGTGGGACATTTTCATCTAATCTCTTTGCCAAACCCAGTCAAGGCGTCAGCGACGTAATGGAAACAGAGAATGAGAAACCTTTGCAAACATCTCCGTGGGTTACTTTGAAGGAAGAACAGGAGCAAACATCGACACTTAACAACAACAGCGATCGTTGCGGCAGTGGGCCATCCTCTTCATCTGTACCGACTTTGGTGACGATCAAAGAAGAGGAAGAAGAAGACGCGTTGGATTGTGATGATGAAATCAACGGTGTTGATGGTGGTGGAAATATTGGTATTGACAATAATGGATCGTCATCGGCGGCTTTGCCTAAGGCAAGGGAAGGCTTACACGAGGTGGGTCCGCCGCCATTTTTAAGGAAGATATATGAGATGGTGGAGGATCCGGAGTCCGACCCGGTTGTTTCGTGGAGCGTGAATCGCAGTAGCTTTATTGTTTGGAACTCTCACGACTTCTCTGAAAATCTTCTTCCCAAGTATTTTAAGCACAAGAACTTCTCCAGCTTCATTCGCCAGCTCAACACTTATGTAAGTCACCGTTTCTCTACAAGTAAATAAATTAACAAAAAAAGGGCCTTTTTTATTTCTCAAAGGTTGTGTCTTGTCTTGATTGATGCTATATTTTTATGGACCCCTAACAAAGATGAGATAATTCTCGTCGACGTTGCATAACTGGCTCAATATCTTAAAATTTCACAGGAATCCTGGCTTCTTATTTTAGTTGTGTAGTTTTCATTGATGTAGGTGTTTGTATTGTTATCATTCTTTATGGGAAAGTTAGTATACAGTTTAAACATATTTTTTTTTATGTTTACTTTATTGTGAAATTGAGGTTTGTTGAGTTTGTTGCCATCGCAGCTGTTTTTGAGGTTATATTACTTGTATTTGCTTTTACTGTTGACACTCTCCAGCTGTTTGTTATTTTTGTTCTTTCTATGTATGCAGTCAATTTCATTTTACACAAGTTGTAATTATGTTTGTCCTGTAAATTTGCTTTCTAATGGTGCAAGTATGAACTTTTAGGGGTTTAGGAAGATTCATTCAGATAGATGGGAATTTGCAAATGAGAAGTTTCACGGAGGAAAGAAGCATTTGCTTAAACATATAAAGAGAAGAAGCAGATTTAACAAGCCACACGATGGGGTAGTAACTTGTGTTGATTCGACATGTGGAGTGGAGGTCGAGCTTAAGAGACTAAGGAATGATCAGAACACGTTGAGATTGGAAATCTTGAAACTTAGACAGCAACAAGATGACTCTCAGAGTAGGATGAGTGCTGTAGAAGAACGTATTCGATGTGCAGAGTGCAAGCAACAACAGATGTTAAATTTCTTTGCCAAAATAGCTAAATACCACCCTAACTTTGTTCAACAATTAATTCAGAAGAGAAAGAACCAAAGTGAGCTTGATGGGGGTGAATTTGGTAAGAGACAAAGATTGCTTGCGACCCAAGACCCTGAAAGCTTGCCTGAGCCTGTTGAGAGCAGCGGAAACATCAGTTGTAGGAACCAAGCTTGGGAACAATTGACGTCTATGCAATCTGAGCTGACTGATATGTTGCCAGACGGTTTAAATACTGACACTATGGAGAAGGAGTCATTCCAAGCTCTTATGGATGATGACTTGTGCATTCCCCTTCAGGATCTTAAGGGAAATGTGATGTGTGGAACAAGTACTCGAGAATTGTCCTCTGCGTATCCTGAGATGGTGGGAAACCTACTCGAAGATAATTTGATCATGGAGAATGTGACTGGTGATGAAGTGGCTGTGAATGATACTCAAATTTTTCATGAGTTGGAGGGTTTAATTGGGAAACCACATAATTGGGCTGGCTATGTAAATGAGCTAATGGAGCAAGCTGGTTGTGTTGAAACGATCTTCTGATACCTCAACCTCGTTGTCGTTGGTATATATGTTCATTTGCTCTCCTTATGTTGGGTTCTTCTCTATCTGCATGATTTGATACAGTGTGATTTAAAATGCATACATATAATATTGGTACAGGAATGTTTTGGGTGGGCAATGATGTTATAATTGCTTCTAAAATATTTAGGTGCTAAAGATGTAGTCATTCTTAATCTTGCATAGACCAGCTGAAATTTCAGGGTTCAGGAAGAGCCATATAGTATAGACCATTTTGAAGAATTCAGTGCTGTTATATGTAGTTTCTTTCAAAACAAAATGCATAATATATCCTCCTCTCCTCTTCAGGCTTGAATTTTTATATTTTTTTGGGCGGACATTCTTATTTTTCTCGTCCTTGTATTCTTTCCCTGCTTGCTTATCTTAGAGTGTAAAATTCCTGTTGTAGCTGCAATGTCCTCAATCCAAACCAATGAGTACTTGGAATGGCAATTACATATGAAAGTATTTTTTGATTTATCGGATAGAATAATTTATCACAGGTTAAGTCATTATCTTCCTTCCAAAAGACTTGAATGGCAATTAAATATGAAAGAACTTTTTGATTTAAATTTCTGCTCTATTAGATAGAACAACAATTATATATGAAAGTACTTTTTGATTTAAATTTTTATCTAAATGGGTTAGGTCATTATCTTTCTCTCAAAAGACATGTTCATTGAAGCGGATTGAGCTATTATTTTTTTCTCAGAAACATATATATTAAAGTGTGTAGAACTTAATCTTATAAAATTTAATAGTATTTTATTCTTATTTAATGTGAAATTTTCTTACAAACTACTCGATTTAAATGACAATACTTTTAGAGTTCATTACTTGCATTCTGTATATAAGCACAAATGCATGTTACTCTCAGCTTTTTTGGGATAATTAGCAATGTTTGATCCTGATCGATGGCAAATGTTCCTTGTGTGCAAAGTAATGTGTGATTCATGAGTGTCATTGTTTCAGCTATTTTTAATAATTATGAGGCAAGCCAGGCTATCTGCAGACGACGAGTTTTATATGTAGTTTGCCTCATGCCAGCTGCTTTGTTGGAAAATAGTAGTAATGTACATGAAAGTTCATTTCATATGCTCCCAAATATCTGACAAACTGGATAATGTATTGTATTGTCGCTGTCATTCAATAGTTAGTCGAAGTTCGTTGCCGTTAGAATTTATTAAGATGATGTGTTCAATTCACTGCACTTCACTAGACTAGAAAGTTCAAGTAGGGTTTGGACAAATCCAAGTGCGGTCAGTATGCTTGCCGACAGTCAATGTTTTTCCTTTTCCTGTTTATGAGGTTAGATTTGGAATGGTGGGTCTGCTTTGGGTAAGGTTTTCATGTCATGTCACGTGATTTCCAAATAAGCAAATTATATTACGGGTATGGATTTTAATCTCTTTTAACATTCGACCGCTTTCTAACAACTTATTTAGAGCAAATAACATAGGAATACCCTCTCTTTTTTTATTTATTTATTTATTTATTGCCCCTCCCACAACCTCTTTTTTGTAAAACTAATTATTGATACTAATCCTTCTATTAGTTTGCTAATTTTATGTAATTTATACATATATTATGAATAATTAATTTGTTAATTTTATGCAACTCATACATATATTATTAATAATTAAATTGAAGAATTTATTTATTTTATCTTTAAATGTGGCTAAGTTTGTCAGCAGTGAAAATTTTGACAAGATCTTTATATTATTTTGGATTAATTTTCTTTACTCCATTATTTATTAATAGAATTCAATTCACCTCTAATTTACTACAAACATCAAAATTTGTGCATTCTATCATTTGATACTGTAAAAGTTTTTTTCTCTCTCTCTGTTTCATTTCATCGCGATCTCTTTCAATCACCAAAAACCTACAGCAGCAAGAACTATACTGAAGCAATTTTTGCAAAAGATTCAACTCTAATGGCGGAGGATGACTCCAACGAGCTAAGCAAGCATTCTTAACTCCAATATAATTTGTGCATTGCTAATGAAGTGGTCTTTTGTAAAGGCATTTTTCTTCCCTGTTCCTGAGTGCGGTTCGATTGATTAAATACCGTAATGGATTGTGAATTTTTGGTGTACTTCCGCTAATGTTAAGTGAAATAAAATCACTGGTTTGTTACTTTGTTTAAAAAAAAAAAAAAACACAAACCCGACAAAATCATGAAGCATGACGGTGAAAAAATTATGATGCAAAGAAAATAATGCATTTGGCCTAGCTAACCATCCAAATCAGAGAGTATTGTTACCAGCAGCAGCCCCCGCCAACCTTACTGATTTTGATGATAATGAAGATGATACAGCAGACCTATCAAACTCTTCTTTATCCTCATTAAACGCCTTCCTTAGAACTTCTTGAATTTCCATGTACCTTCTTCGCTTGAGGAGTCGCTCCTCCGGGGTATCATTCCCTACGCATGCCAGCTGAGTTAAGTCATCAGCATCCATTATTGTATTGAGTACTTCTGAACAGCGAGGAAAAAAGCGTTTTCCCAGCTCCACTGCCCGGATAAATGAAGGAAGACAATCAGGCCTAAACAAAAAACAGCACAAACATGTTATTGTACAAGAGGATGTGGATGTAAACCATTATTACCCGTTCTTGACAGTGCTTTCATCCTATTTAGATGCTCCTCTTGAATTCTGAAGGATGCCTCATTCAAGTCCACAGTTGTCCTCTGGGCAGTAGCCATATTCTTTGTTTTTATGCCACCATGTAATGTAAACTCGGAAGTGCCATCAACATGAGCAATATCCATTACCACTTTTGCTTCCATAGGAAAAAGAAGTTTAGCCAATCCAACTGAATATAACAAGTCAAAAATAGCACAAATATCAGATAGGAGTTCATCAAAAATGGGTCTATTGTTTATTCTTGATGCCCCGAGCAACATGTAATAGTTAATAGCTCAAAATTAGAAGGAAAATGAAATGGAGATTTTGTCATATAAATAAAAAATTCCATCCTTCTAATTCTGCAACACAAAAATGGAGAATAACCAACTCCAACTGACAATCCCATCAAATAATATCCTCATACTTTTCTCTTGGAAATTCTATCTGTTTTTCTATATCAAGGAAGAAGGGAGAGACATATAAAAAACAAACAGTAGAAACAATATGAAAGCAAAAGCTATATCTTGGCTTCCTGAAGCACCAAATGGTTGTGAAAGACAAAGAAGAAGAAAAAAGGGAGAGGAGTTAATAGTTTATAACCAAATATTCTCCCTCTCAGAAATCACTAATCAATGATATCAAGAAAATGATCTCAGAGCTAACATATTATGGCTTAGCATTAACATTTTTTACTAAAAAAATATTTCTTTTCCCAAGAGAATATGCATTTGTAAAATGCAGAGACAGGAAAAGTGGTGAAATATTATACTATCCAAACATATAAGTACATATAATATCTATAAGATGCTCTTGTATGTTGATGAAAAATTTTTAAGATGCTATCAGGAGTGGGGTTAGTGTTTATAGCCAACTGGTATAAAAATAGTAAAAAAGATTATCAATAGTTCAATCACAAAGACAATAAGCAAATTTTAAAATATAAAAATAATAATGATAATAACAGCAGCAAAATTCCAGTGAATTTATGAGTTATGAACCATTGTTGTTATCAGTAGCGAATTTGATAATTAACTTGGAAGGACCTTTACATAGGGTTCAATCAGATTGAGAGACAGTAGCCAAGTGTGGCAGTACCGAGCTTAGATGGAGAAAAATATATAAAGAGCACCACATGGAAAGAGAAAGAAGGGTTTTATCAAGATGAAATGAAAGGTTCTACTAGTTTGCATTAAGTTTGGAGTAAAATTAGTTATAATTTTTGTCTACCAGTACGAGGTTGGTCAGTGGGATATGATCATGCTATCCATCACATAAGACCACTTCATTCTGGTTAACTAGTGATTCAAAGGTGTTTTCCATGCATTACGTGTCAAATTCAAATGACTAACATCATTATTACAATAACTAAAATAGAGGCTCTATTCACTATACTTTTTTTATAACAAACAACTATGATAATATAATTTTAGCAACATAATATACTAATATCTTGAATGCATGAAGTATAGTGGTTAGAGTTTATTGGTGTCATCCGTCTCATAAATAAGTAATATTGCAAGTCATGAACAATTCAAGTGAAAGTCAAACCATGAAGTTTCTTGTAAAGGTAAAAAATGTAAAGAAGTCATTGAAATTTAAGTAACACCAAACAACAATTCATGCTATAGCCTAAAAGTTAGAAATGATTATGTATAGCTAGATGTGATAGAAAAAGGAATCTGAACCTTGAGCAAAAATTACCTCTATTTTCAAGGTACAACAGTTTCATCCTAAGATCACCACCCGCCATAGCAAGAGAAAGAGAAGCTTCTCCAAGCAAGGGATCCCTTCTTTCTGCTTGCTCCAATATCTCTATGCACAAACGATCTTTTGGAGAAGATTTTCCTTCCTCGGTAGGGGTATAGTAATCTGCAGCCCTGGTGATCTGCTTTGAGATCTCAAGTGCTCTTCTACCATCAAATGTCAGATCCAATGGTCGAGCTCCCTTTGTCAAAAGAGCAACTATAATCTTAGGATCCTTCCTCATTGCAGCAACATGCAGCACAGTGTAGCCCCTTGAATTTCTATGATTTACATCAGCAAGCCCAAGATCAAGAAGCTCTGTTGTGGTCTTTGCATCACAATATGCCACAGCATAGTGGAGTGCATGGGCATCATCTAGATTTGTATGTGCCTCTTTCAGTAGCATTCTGACTAATTCAACATCATCTGAATCTAGTGCCCTATGTATTCTCTTTATATGTTTATCAGGCAAACTTCTGCGTTCAGGTCTGTCTAAGCTGAGTTCCACACGTAAATCCATGATTTGTTTTACAATGTGTTTGGGCAAGGCTTTATCAAGAGTTAAAAGGTCAATGTCAGATTTGACAGTAATCTCTATACATCTTTCTAACAATTTCTCACATGCTTTACCACACTTATCTGCTACAAATAAAACCACCAGGACATCATCTGCTTCAACCTTGTCAAGAATGGCTAGTAGGTGCCTCTGCAATCAAAAAAACAGCCAATAAAGTATTTCAGAAAATGTATTACTGGATACTGAGACATTCATTCCCCTAATAGAAACTAAGAAACAGTTTATCAGAACAAAGATATAGATGGCCCTAGATATTCCTAGAACTGAATCTTTTCTTATCTCACAAAGTATCAAACATCAATTTAATTTGTTTTAAAATGAAAGTTTTTACAACATAGACCATAACCTACTGCCCAATTAAAACTAACACAGCCTTATTTTTCTTACTTGAATACTTAACGCAGTAAATAACGGTTCATACACAAATTATGCTCAGTGTTGAACTGTTAGTTTGCTTACCCAGTTGAAGATTATATGTTGCAGCATGATTGGGAAATATTCATCATAAACATTTAGCAAGAAATATAAAGGATTAAAGAAGGAATTGCCCCAATAAATAAGAACATGACAGGGGTCAGGGGATCAGGGGATCAGGGGATCAGTGATCTGCATCTTATCATGCATGCAAGTCCTCTACCATCATCAATGAGGGATTGAAATTTTTCACAACTAATTTCCATTGCTAACAAAATCAAATCAAACTATAAAGTTCAAACAAAATGTCAATGTTAAATACCAATTAAAACTAAATCAAATCAAAGCGAACAACACAAGGCTTTGACTGTTACCTGATAAAGAGTCACCAACTGTGGAACCTGAAAGGTAAATGACGCATAGAGAACCTCCACCATAAAATCCACAGCCGGCCTGCAAGCAACATGCGAGCAGCCATCATCGACACAAACACAAACACCTTTAGGCAAAGCCTTCACTTTCCCACTATACAAGTAAGCCAAAACGGCAACAAGTGAATCAAACCCAATATCATAATCCTTCACCAACTCCTTGACCTCAACCTTGGCTCCTCTCTCTCTCGCCCCAAACGCATTCTTGAAAAAAGCACATCTGCACGAAAGAATGCAGCGGTGCACCGGAACTTCACGGCCGGTCGACAGCACGATCTTGGCATCAGAAAAGAAGTCAAAATCCGATGATTCAAAGATTGTTTCAAGGTTCTTGGAAAGAATACGAAGAGCTGATATATCGGAATTAGAAGGTTCTGATGAAGGGAGAGTTACAGTATTGGCTGCGGCGATACAGCATGTGGTGCTGTTGTTACTGATCTCGTTTGAATCCAAGAACCCATTTCTATCATCCATCCAAGATTGGGCAAATAATGGTTATAACAAGAAAACTGAAGAAAACATACGCAATTTGATCAAATTGAATAGACGTGCTTATATATATGAAGATGGTCTACGTGAGAGAGAGGAACCGCCATGGATTAGTAGAGCAGGAGAAAGGGGTAGAGGTCAGAGAGAGAGAGAGAGAGAGCAGTAACACGGGTGACGAAGAATGAAAACAAAGATTGCCATCAAAGAGCGGTAAATGCTACTAAAATGCTTTTGTTTTTCTTTTTCCTCGGGCTCTGTTTGCCATTATTACACGATGAGTTTCTTGATTTTCGTCCGTACATCAGGGTTCCAAACTCAACTTGCTGTTCCGCCATTCACTTAGACACAAGTGTCCTCTTTCATCTTTTTGACCATTGCATTTGGTGTCTTTTTGTGACTGGTGATTGAATCAGGCGGCTAAGATGAATCTTTATCCAAAAGGGTATGTCTTTTGATTAAGGACAACGTTTACTAGTTAAAGACGACGACGATACAGTTGTGACATAAGATAATACGATAGAACTTGCTTTACAGAATCGTTCGACTTTTGAATGTATGCGAAGCAGAAATTGGGTTGCAGCCGTTTTCGGATTTCGTCACCAACTTTTTCCATAATTATTATTAAATTTCTGGTGTTATCATCGGTGACAAAAGCCATTGACATTTGCCTCATTCATGTATAAAAATTTCCACTAGTGTAATTCAAAGTACGGATCATCTATGGCGTCTACGCCCAATTTAGTTACTCATCCCCAATTCCATTGTAAATTAAATCTACACGCATGATTTAATTCTAAAAATTATTAGTGATTCTAGTAGCAGTTACAATTTATGAGATAGTATTATTAGATGTTAAAATGACCAACTCCTTGCTCTCTGAGCTTAATTTGCTCTCCCGGCATGCCATTATTTTAAGAGAAATGAGTGCATTGTAATATATAAAATGTATAGATCATATGCATAGCATGGATAGAAAATGACTGCTGGGTTGAAGTTTAAAACTAACGAATGATTATATGTAATTAGATGATAAAAAAATAAAGAAAAGGGTCTCATATATGTATTTCTAACTGAAGAAACAAAGCAAATGTAATGTTAATTTGCCGCAAGCCATAACCTTTCCATGCGTTTGTAGTTGGAGTAGAGAAGTGCTTCCAATTAAGAAACGGATGGATGAATGAGTGAATGAATGAATTGAATAGTATTAGTAAATTTCTTTCTCTAGAACGTGAGTTCGACAACATTCGCAGTGAGCGGAGCAAAATGATATAATCTTGTCTTGACCCCATTAATAATTCACAAACAACCACAATCTCCCACAATTTACAAACATACTCTTCAAAATACAGACACACAACAACTCACAATTATGAAAGACAACTATCATATTTTACCAAAACAAAACAAACGAGCACCCAGCAGTCATACCTCTGTTCTATTCTGTGTATCAATCTCCCTTGCTCTTACTGCCAGAAGGATTGCATACTTTTTCGAACCACTTTCCAATAGAGCACCAGAATCCTTTTTCCTCCTCAGGCTTTTCAATCGTTTCTTTCTTGGGATGGATTGTTTCAACAACTGCCTCAAATTCTTCTTTTGCTCGTTCAAAAACATTTGGTCCTTTGACTTCATTAATAGGGGTGGTCTCATCGATATCATCTCTCCTTCCATGAGTTTCTTTATGATGATGTTGCATGATCATTTCAATCTTTTCCTTTGCTTTTTCAACTAAATTGGCAACCATCACTTCTTTTTCTGTTAAATAGCATATCACATTATTAAGACTTCCACAAAATTTATGATAAATAAGGGATGATTTTGCAACTTCTATTATTCATTGGAAAAATGCTGCATACTATCTAAGTCCTCCACAGAACACAAACCTGTGAAACTGTCCTTTTCTTTTTCCTTTATTCTTCTAGTAAGAATCCAGAAGAATTTCTACTAAATGTTAAAGGAGGATGATTTGCAAATAAAGGGGGCAAGTAATAACCAAACCTCAAAAGGCATACAAAAAAAGAAGAAGAAGAAGAAGAAGAAGAAGAAGAAGTAACCAACAACAACAACAACAACACTGAAAACAACAATCAGTTCTTAAAGCATTTGCATGCCAATTGCAATTAGAAAGAAAAAAGAAAATTGCCTCTCAAAATTGACTTGTAACTAAAGCTCGTTTAAATCTTTGTTTGGAATTGAATGTTGTGGCTTTAAAACTACATTTGTTGTAAGATTAAGTCACTAGATGTTAAATTAAAGTATAAAATCAGTAGTTTCCACTAAAATTTAGCTTTACCAAACATTTTAAATTTTGTTGTATCAAAGTTAAAATAGAAGAACATCAGTACCAAACATAGCCTAAGCATGCAAATTGAACTGAATCCTATCAGAGAATTCAATGAAACTGTCAGATTGCACATTCTTATCTATGACAAGTACAATCAGACACCACAACCACAAGACAATAAAAGAAGGGTAGAGAAAATTTTTTTCAAAGATTGAATAAACAAGAATAAAAAATTAGATCTGATGAAGAACCTGATTTTTCCGGTTTTGACCCTGCCTGGCTGGATTCATCCCTGAGTACAGCAATAGTATCACATATCAGTCAAGGAACAAGCTAATTGAAGTCCTAGCAAATCTAGTTTCAATTCTCATTTTGAATTCAAGAGGACACAACTTGAGTATCCAAACCTTACCTTTTTTCATTAGCTTGAGACTCTATCTTGTGATGGATATTTTCAACAAGAGCTTCAATCTCCTCCCTCGCTCTTTCAATCACGTTGGGCACTTTAACATGACTTAATGGAGTGTTTTCATCATTGTCGCCCTGCTTTCCATTAGTTTTGTGATTGATAGTTTCAACAAGAGCCTCAATCTCTTCCTTCGCTCTTTCAAACACGTTAGGCGCTTTAACATCACATAATGGGGTGTTGCCATCAATGCCGTTTCTATTTCCATGGGTTTCTTTGTCATTGAGATCACTGTGCAATGCAGATTCAATCTTTCCCTTTGCTCTCTCAAGTACATTGGATGCAGAGTCAATTTTTCCCTTTGCTCTCTCAAGTACATAGGCTGCTTTCACATATTTGTCTGCCAGATTGGCGTAACATTTCCAATTTAATACTCATTTTGGCTCATTTATGCCTAAATAAAACTATTACAAACAAAACTGACGAGACAGAACTAGCACAAGCAATGCGATGATATAATTTCAATAATATTTTGGCATCTCGCTGTTAGTCTTAAATGGAGTTGATGTAATTAATTTAAAACTGATTATACATGCGGGAAATGCACTAGATATATGGCCACAGTACCAGCATATGCACAAAAGAAACTGGAAATTTAACAAACCAATACACCGACACAAGCCAAGCATCCCGCTTTCAAATTCACCGAGTATCAAATGTTTAAATTAACCTACAAAAAAAAAAAAAAAGCATATGCATACGAAAAGGTGGCGCGGATATATATACATAATTATGATGAAAGAAATTCCCGAAAACATCTCAATGGTTGATTCTGTGAAATGATTGCTAGCAAACGTGATAGAATGCATAATCAATCCAAGAAACGAAAGAAATTAATCTGCGAATAAGGAATCAAAAGGATATAAGAAGTTGATGAACATATACCAGACAAAAATTGTGTTGGGTTTAGTTTCGATTCTTCAGCCATTGATGTTTGTGGAGAGAGCAATCTAGAGAGAAATAGAGAAACGGACGGAAAGATGTTGAGATTTTGGAAGTGACAGGAGTGCAGGATGAATTGGTAGAGAAATTAAAAAAAAAAAAAATAAGGGAAACAACCGAACCAGAAAAAGGTTTTGTTTGGGTTTGTTTGGTGTCTGCCAGGATGGCGTAGGTCTCGTTTGGCCCCACCAAAAGGTTTATTATATAACACAACGGTTGAATCCTCTGCCGGCACAAGTTGTCGTTAACGTGTTGACAACACTATTTGATTGTTTGTCCGTTATTTTGAGGATTTTTTTAGGTACGGACGTGATTTTATTGTACTCTCCTTCGTTCTCTTCGCTGTGTCTTTTACCACGCCCTAATGTGATCCAAAGAGTTGGCAAAACATGGGCAAGTATGGGCCCATGAGGGCTTGGCCCGTTCAGGCCGGGGGCAGGACTCATCCATCTCCATTTTTAAATTTGGGGCGTGGACGGGATTGTGAATGACATGTCATCCCGTCCCCCTCGCGTTATTCCTTTTTTATTTATAAAATTATTTTATTTTAAATTTATAATTTTCAAATTTTAAAAGATAAAATTAAAGGTTAAAAAAAATCACAAAACAACTTAAGACTTTAATATATTATTATTAAAAAATATGAAAAATTAATTTATGTTATTATTATTATTGTTGTGAACATTTAAAAAATAATTTAACGTATAAAATTAAATTAATTTTAATTGAATAGTTGAGATTATATATTATATATGTATTAATTATAATTTATTAATATTATATTTAGTCTCAATTACTAAGAAATTAATTCAATAGTTGAGAAAATAGTGTAAAAGATTGTGCAAAATTAAAAAATTTTAAACCTTTCTTTTAAGATAAAATATATGCATAAAAAGTATTATAATACAAATTAATTATAAAAAAGAGATGGAAGAAGAAGATCCCTATCCAAAACAAGATCGAAATTTGAATTTGATGTTGAACTTACTTGGAATCACATCAAAGCATTGCTTATGGTAATTTAGATTTTAATGTTTTTGGTGAATCTTGAGACTTAATTGGCAATTCTTAGAACCATGAGAATCAAGGTTTTTAAGTTTATGGCGCCACGTATAAACTTTCCTAGTAAATAACTGATTAGTGTTTGATGTTAGCAATATAGAACTTGTGTATTTTCAACGTGAATCAAGCAATCAAAATTAAATAATTTATTCAGTTTCTACACAGTATGAAAGTACTGAAATAGAGTATTTTTCTCTAGCTTGCTTTCATTGCTGAAACCAGAAACGTTTACTCCGCCTAATGTTTAAAGCTTTAATTGTCTTCTTTCTTTCGATCATTTTTTATCCTCTCTGGATGTCACGTGCTCAAAGAACACTCCCGGAATTCCTCCTATTTTCTGTAAAGAAACGTAAGTCAAGCCATACTTGGAAGGTTTTTTTAGCAGATTATTTTTCCTACCTGGTTTGGGTTGGGTTGGGTTGGGTTGATAAGCTAGGTTTAAAAATCCATCGACTAGAATAAAAGCTTCAAGGGATTCGACACACAACTCATTGAAGAACATCTAGATCCAAGGACACCAACAACCAAGCAGAAAGACATAATTGATGTCTTACTTCAAATGCAGTAGCAATTTGAATTTGATGTTGATCTTACCTGGAATCACATCAAAGCATGCTTATGGTAATTTAAATTTGAATGTTTCTTGTGAATCTTGAGACTTGCTTGGCAAATTATACAAATTTCATTTTTAAGTTAAAGATAGATATACATCAAATTTAAATTAAAAATTATTGATTTTTTTTTAAAAAAAATTATTTTGAAATGAGTGATACTATTAGAATTAGGGATGTTAATGAAACTATTTTCAACCATGTAATTTTTTTTTAATTTAATTGAGAAGACTAACATATTTATAACAATTACACACTTAAATAAAATAGTAAAATAATTTACAAATCTTAAACATATCATTATGAACATTATAATCATTCATCACCATTTCCCAATTCACTACATTATGACAATAATAAAATTAAAAAAAAAAATTCAGAAACAATATGATGAAAATAAAATAATCCATCATCATCACTAACTTTCACTATTATCATATGTTTAATCAACAATTTACCTACAATAATACAATTTAGAATAAGTTATTTGAATTTATTAATATATTTTTTTTTACTTTCTTTTTATCAACCTATAAGAATAATAGTAATAATTACTATTATATAATTATTTGTTTTTACTTATATACATATTATTAAATTAAAGTGTTAGTAATTTCAAATGGATGCTTATATAAGTTTACAGTAACCTTCATCCTTTTCATTATATCTCTAGCTTTGTAACTTATTGAACATTTATATTACAAAAGAAAATATAATATAAGAGGTGCTGATAGAGAAAAAAAATTAATCCAAAGATTATTGATTAATGATAGATACTCTCTTTTCTTTTTATTTGTTTTAAATTTAATGAGAATTCATTAAGGAAAAAGTGATATATGACTCGTGATGTTAATTGTTGTTAAGAATCAGTCAAAAATAATAATTTTTTATAATTTTAATAATACAAATTTATCCTTTAAAGTCTCAATTATGTACAAATAAATGCTACAACTGATAAAATAAAGTATTGTAATTATTATTATTTCAAAAACTACAAAATTAAGTAGACTTATGGTCGGACTTGCAATAAGATGCGATAGATTATTTTACTAATTTTAAGAATTCATAAAGTAAATAGACTATTTCCCTACATTAAGATTGACACTATTATTTTAAATAAATAGATTTATTAACTAAATAAATTTAAAATAATATTAGTATATAAACTCATAGCGTGGCAATCATACACAATACTATCTCATTAGCTTATATAGAAAGTTTATACCCTATTGTTATCAGTAGACCTAGAATAAATTAAGTTAATATTTTATTTTGATTAATTGTGGCAAGTTGAAAAATAATCAATACTAAAAATATTTTCAATGACTCTTAACAATTATAAGTACCTGTCACTTTTTCAAATTTTAAGGGATATTTATCTCTAATTGATAGTGTTTGGACCAATTTATTATTTTCTAAACTTGAGGTTATCCATTAAAATCCACAAAATATAAGGTTATTATATTTCAATTACTTTAATTTTTATCATATTATAATGTAATACATGCAATAGATTGTAACACGACACTATTAAGCTTTCAAGAGTGTCTCAATAAGCTAGAATTAAGTAGAAAGGTAAAGCATTTTTGTTTTTATCTCAAACTATAATAAAGAAAGAGAGTTAAAAGGTCATTTGAGTATACAAATTGATGATGCTGGTGGTGATAAATGGTGACCAGATTCTTTGTTGGTCAGTTCTAACAGATGTTATGAAAAGGAACATGTTGGTGGTGTTGGTTTATGCCTTAGATCCAATAAAGACAAATATATAATTATATATTATTATATTGATTAATAAAAATTAATAGTTTATTTATAAATTTTGTCTATAATAAACAAAGTTCTTAAAATGATAACTAAAAGAAATAACTTAAGTTTAATATATGAAATACTATCATTTTTAAATATTTCCAATAATAAGATTATCAATACTAAGACATTAATAAATCTATTATAGATCAGTATATATTATGTTTGCTTCTTTGAAAAAAGAAGCTAACTGATCTTATAACTAGTAAAGGTGTTCACTTAATCCAACATATAGAAATTTGTTAGAGAATAAATATATTCCAATAACCTATTTGAGAACTCATGTGAAGTGTTATTTATTTGAGATATGCCTTAAAATCTATCGTATCATAAAGTTTAGAAATATCATTCTTTTGTATATATACTTTTATAATTAGTTATAAAAATATTTATAATTTATACAATGACAATCATTTTATTTTGTTTTTGTTTAGTTGTTATTCATTAATTTTTGCAAAATAAAATTCTATGATGTATATTGTGTTGAAACTCTATCCGTAAAGAATTGTAGATATGAGTATTGAGTTATTGATTTAAATACATTCAAAATTATTCTTAATTAAGGTGATGTTATTAGGGATAATGACATTGCATAACTGGCATATATTGTTGCTGCCACTAATTAGTGTACAATGCTTGTAATTGAATGACAAGTTTCATATCACAAGAGTACAAATATGGATAATATATTAAAAAAATATGTTACTGAATATGACCAAATGTGACGAATCCTATAGGTGCTTATTTAAAATCAATGATTTGTCACATAACTATACTAGTATACCACTAGTCATTTGACTTGAAATATACGGTTGCCTTCCACATCAAGGCACATTGTTCACTTGTGTACATAACACTAAGTTAACCATGGCAAGTGAAAAAAGTTTGATGCTAATATGTTTTTATTATATAAGAATAGGTAATGATCAATATGAAATCTATTAACTCAGATACTTAAAGTTAAGATCCTAAGTAAGACTGTGATACATGGGAATAAAATCTCTAATTAGAGTATATAGTTTCTAAAATTAAATTTTGTGAATACGCAAATTTCATTTATGATTAAGTTTTTGATCCTATGATTGAGTTAAGAGTTTGACGACACCATGGCCAACACTCAATCACGAGTCAACAATAGAAAGACTTTATTACGTGTAAATGCAACTATAATAAGTTAATTTAGATAAATTCATGATATTTTGTTAAAGATCACTCATGATCATTGAGAATTTCAGTTATAATGAGTTATACTAAAATAATGCAAATGAGTTCTTATATACTTATATCAACTTTACGGTGAATCTAGAGAATTACACATAATAATTGATAGGCTGATGATGAATAAAATATATCATTAAATTAGTTAATAAGTTTTTTGTATTAATAAAAATTAATAAAACTCTGATATTTTAATTAGATAACTATTATATTATTTTGAATAAATTTTTCAACTAATACGTACTTGCACCCGTAAGTTAAAAAAAATTTTGTTAATTTTTAGTATAATGTAAATATGTTTGATTGATTAAAAAAAGATGGTTAGGGTTATATTTTGTATCAATTAATTAAATTCTTATTTGATAAGTGGATAGTTATAATTCAATCTTTTTTTAACACATAAATGGCTTAGATTATGCCAAGTGTGAAAATTCCCACTAAATAAATACGTGATATATGGATGGTGAAAATTAACACACACTGCATACACTTGGCAAGTGGAGATTAATTCACTTTTATCATTTTGATGATTCACCCATGTGATAAAAATAAATAGCCATTATTTTACCAAATACCAATCCATTAATTAGAGTAATCAATTGACTTGATAAATATGAATAAAATTGTTTTATTTTTAATATATTAAAGGTGTAAATTTTGACCAAGGTAAAAAAAAAAAAGAATCCATTCAAAAAATTTTAGTTAAGTGTTGGCAAGAAAGAAAGAAAAGAGAGATAAAAAAAAAAGTAAGAAAATTTATAACAAATTTTCTTTCTAACCAAATACAATTAGAATTGGTTTCATAAAACTAAATATAAACTCTAAAGAGAGTTGTCTTCTTAAGAATAATACTGAAATCATTATTAAACCATTAGTGTATGGATAAGCCTAAAGGTAAGTTGAAGATTATGATATATTTTGGATCAAAGAAAATTATGTTATAATTTCTTTTACCTTTATTCTCATTATTTAATTTGTTTTAAGAAAATTTTAAAATTTACATAATTTCAGTTATGATCACTTGGGAGTTTTTCCTCATATACCATATAATAGTTGTAACTTTTGGTAGTGAAAACCATATCATTACCAGAGCCAAAACTAAAATTTATGTCAAGCCATAAAATTAAATGTGGTAGATATATTGATTATATGTTCATAACTATGACAATTGTGATTTGGTTGCCTTATAATTGGATTATGTTAAAATGATGTAAAAAAAATAATTTTATGTCGTATTATGCATATGTATGTTAATGTGGGTTATTAATGTTGATTAATATGTATTAATATGCTTATGTGTGCACTGGATGTGTTTTGACATATATGATACATTTAGGTTACATGAAAATATGTAAAATGCCTATATATTCAAATTTTATGCTTAATAATGTATTATGTTATGAACTGGAATCAAAATTACATAATAAAAAAAATGTTTTGTGTAAATTTTAATTCAATTTTGTTGATTAATATGTTAATCATGAGTTTGATATATTTTGAAATATGTTAAATTGGTTTGGATGTATAGTTGTTGCAATTATTAATAAAAAAAAATGGCATAAAAAAATTAGTCCTCATAAGGAGTAATTTTGTAATTTATCACTTGGGAACTGAATTATAAAATTTTTGAAATTGTTCAAAAATTTTCAATCCATTAATATTAATATTTTGATTATCACAATTCTCATTAATACTAATTTAATTATAATTTTTATTACCAGATTTAAAATTTATTGAAATTAAAATTTTGGAATTAAACTTACTTCAATCAAACAAAGTAATTATTTTTGACTAAATAATAATAATTTTAATTATTTTTAATTAAACTAGAATTAATAGAATTTTAATAAGAATAATTTGATGAGCATATATCAACGTCTTGATAATGTTTCAATTGTCTTAACAATAAATTAAACTATTAATTTCTTATATTGATATGATTAAATAGTAATAGATAAGGATTTAAAATTGATATCATTTCATAAGCTCTAAAATGATATAAAATTTAAATCTTATTACCAAACATTATTAAATACATAGAGATGTATAAAATGAGAGCTAAATTGAAAATCTTCCTTAACAAAATATTATGCTCAAAACTTTCAATGCAATCAATAAATTATAGATATTTCTATTAAAGTAACCCAATAATAATTAGGTGAGAGTCCTCACAGGGTATCATAATTTGTTTGACCCTTTTTTTACAAGGTATATTATACTAACAATAGCTGATAGGTAAAAAGTTTGATTGCATACTTGTGTAAGAAAAGGCATTGGGTGTAGACGAACTAGAATAGGACGCCAACAACTATTAGGTGAGATATCTTAGATCTAGAGGTTGATTGAATATACTTTGTAATGAGTTACAATTAAAAATATTTTTAATTTATTAGATTTATTAGGCTAATTACTGTTAAGTGAGGTTTTACAAGTTTAAATAAGAATATGATCACTCACGAAAAACTTGTAATATGATTTTAGTTTTGTTATCTGATGAGGTATAAGATTTGATTAAAGTAGTGGAAGTATTATTTAATATAAAGTCTAAAACTAAATAATTTAATATACAAATATACATATTGATGTATACCTTTTTCTATAGATTCACTTAAAACCCAATTAAATGTTACATATCAATCTTTAACTCTCTTTTGAAAAACTTAAACACCTAAAAATTTACCATATTTAATTTTAAGGTATGGTATAGAAATTTCATAATAATTTTAAATTCTAAAAAAGTAAGTTATATCTTTAAAAAGTAAATTGGACAATCTCATAAATTTTGAGATTGTCCAACTTATATTAAAATTGTTAAAACTAAAAAGTTGAACGAAAGATTTGAAAAAAGTTGATTTATTAAATATTTTAAAGATAGTTTGAGATATTATTTTAACTTTTATACTGATCAAATAATTTCAATTAGTAAATATGCACAATTTTTTGAGAATTAGTTCATTGAAGAAGGTGATATAGGTAGAAAGATTGAGCTCTCAGAAAAGTCTAAAGAGCTTAATGTAAACCAACATCAAAAGTAAGAATTTGTTAATGCAAACAAACCCATTCATATAAATGACCTATTTAATGTAAACCTTAGCCTTCTATAAATTAACCTCTACGCAGATTCACTAGAATATCATGTCCTCCGTAAAGATACTTCTTTCTTTTTTATAATGATAGCAGAAAGACGATCTTAGAACCTATGAAGAAGCAATATTAGATATTGATTTTGAAAATGGCTTAAACTATAAAATTTGAAATGGACTCCATGTATGCTAATCAAGTACAAACACTAATTGATCTATTAGAGAGAATTGTCCCTATTAAATGTAAATTGTTTTACAAAAGAAAGATTGGTAAAGATGAAAAAGTTGAGACTTATAAATCTGAACTTGTGATAAAAGGTTACACTCAAAAATAAGTTATTAACTATAAGAAAACTTTTTTGTCAGTAGTTATGCTAATGTCTATTCGAATGTTACTTGCTATTGTAGCTTATTATGCTTATGATATATGATAAATGAATGTAAAGACAACCTTTTTTTAATGGTTTCATTGAAGAAACCATATATATGTAACAACCTATGAGGTTTTTTTCATTTACACATAATCACAATGTATGTAAGTTGCATAGGTTCATAAATGAATTAAAGTAAGCTTTCAGAAATTGGAACATATGATTCAATAATGCAGTTAAATTATTTGGCTTCATCAAAAATATTGATGAATCTTATATCTACAAGAAAGAGACTAATAATGCCATCATATTCTTTGTATTGTGTGTTAATTACATATTTCTCATAGCAAATGATGTGGGCTTGTTAACTAAGGTAAAGTTATGGTTATCTTATATGTTCTCTATGAAAGATAGGGGAAAACAGACTTATATTTTAGGTATTCGTTTTTATAGAATAAAGTGAAATGAATAATAGTCTTTTCCAGAATTAATACATTGAAACAATATTGAGGAAGTTCAGTATAAATGACTTTAAATAGGATTTCTTACCCTACAATCATGGTGTAAATCTCTCAAAAAAAGATAGAATGAAAGACTGAAGTTAAGCAAGAGTGTATGAAAAAGATCATTTATACCTCAGTGATAAGTAGTCTTATGTATAACATACTCTATACAAGACTTGATATAACGTATGTATCACAACATCAAAATCAAGATATGTTATTTAGGGTTTTATAAAATAATTTAAACTAAATGTAGATTGTTTTAGATATTTTAACAAAATTTCTACTACAATATAGGCACTAAAAACTTAAACCTGTAAATTTTAGACTTTTGTAATACTTTTAATATCTTTTATCAAATCCTAAATTACCACAACAAGCAACTCATCGTATTAAAACTTAAATATATTATTCTAACCACATATGTACAATTTCTAGTATAATCACAATTCTTTTGATAAGTAACATATATACATCAAAATATTCTTCCAAAATACATCTAACAAGAGAATAATATCTTTTTCATATTCATCTAGACTCCAGCTATCCCAAAAAGTAAACCTAAAAAATAGGTAATAAGTCAAAACTCAATAAATATTCACATATAAAAAAGAGTTTCAAAACAAAATCAATAATTATTATAATTTTAATTATTTTTATTATAAATAAGTATAAACCATAAGCATAATAACAAAGTAATAATATAATTTAATTATTACTATGTACAATACATAATATTAGGATACTATTTTCAAAGACTGTCATCCAAAAAATGTGTAACTTATATATTATAAGGGTTTTATACCAAGAATCGCCACCCATGATCTTCATTTAGGAACTTTTACCGTAGATTTAAAATCAAGTTCATAGTTACTGATGTTCAACAAAAAACCTCACAATATTTCATACTCCATATATAAATGGTAATAATAAAATAATTTATTCATATCATTTTACAACGTTTCATAACATCATAAGTATATTTTAATCGTAATATTATTGTTAAGTTATTTAAAAGTTTACATAAAATATAAAAAATAGAAACATGATATTTGAATATTAATTCTCATGTCATATTTTTTAAAATAAAATATCAACATTTATTTCAATTTAAAAGACTCACAAGTTCTAAACGAATTTTATTTTATATTTATAATAATATTTAAGTATAAAATCTTATTTTTCAGTTTTTAAAATACTAAAATATTCAATTATATGTGACTTACCTACTTGGATCAAAATAAAATAGTCTATTGTAAGTCTTTAGCAATTTTTCCTTATTTTCACTATTAACATCTAATACCATTTTATAAAATTCAATGCATAATTATGAAAATAAATTGATAGCTTAAACTAGTTATGTTAAAATATAAATAAATCTCTAACAAGTATTTCAACTAATAATTCTGATTCTAAAGTTTCAATTTTTAAATCTAAGGAAGACACTAGATATGAAGAAATAAAAAAATGAGTAGCATCAGAATTAAATAAAATTTTAATTCTAGTATTAAACAAAAAAAAAGGTACTTTCTATAATTATATGGTCTGACCCATCCACTTTTCGTGTAAATACAAAAACTTTGCTTTAAATTTTTGGTCTACCACGACCCTGTGATTGTTGAGATCTTTAAGATGACTACTCATTTTGTTTTTGTTGTGGCTGTTTATGTTATTGAGATTGTTGCGATATATTCTAAGTATTCCTGTTACCAAAACTAACTACTTAACTTTGAGCTCATTTCAAGCATGAACACAAATTTTTATAGTAGCTCAACTATTCACACTCAAAATATATTCTAAAAGTTATATGAAAATTTTTACTATTCTGTGACATGGACTGACCCCTTGTCTGTCTCTTCTCGCCCTATCTTAATAATTTTTGTTCAAAACTCTTCTTTGTGAACTTTATTACTCTTTCTTCACCTCTTCCTTATCTTATTCAATCATTAAGGCACGATTTATCAACTTAGGATATTCTTGAAAATTTAACATTATCAATGCATATCTAAATGATGGCTTCAACCCCTTTACAAATTTCTTAATTTTATTCTTCTCCTTTTAAACCAAATGAGCAACAAAATGACTCAAGATTTCAAATTTAGTTTTGTACTATGACACTAACATATTACTTGAGTTTTATATACAAACTCATCTAACATAGCATCATGGAACACTTTAACAAAATATTTACTTAAAAAAACCTCTTCGAAGGCCTTCCAAGTTTATTCTTCATCATGTCTAGTAATTTTTATAACATTCCACCAATAATTGTCATTTTTAACAAACTAAAAAGTTGCAAGTTTAACCCAATTTTCTTTAAGTAATTACAGCCTATCAATTATACGTTTAATTTGCCTAACCCAATCCGTAGCAATTAATGGGTTGACTTTTTCATTAAAAATTAGTAAATTTAACTTTTTAAACTCACTCAATGTTGATGTACTCCTCACTTTAGTACTTCCACTATGATCAGATGGCCCATTATTTGTAAAACTACAAATTGCACTAACAAATTCTTACATAATTTGATGAAATTCTCCAAACTCACCTCGTACTTGTGAAGAAGATGTCACAACTTCTCTATTATTATCAATTATACTGAAATATATGATATAATTTATAATAGTTAAAATATAATAACAAAATATATACAATATTATATTACAACAAAATATGTTACTATAAAGTTTTTTTGCTTTTTTACATAAACTGCAAGAGTTTATAGCATAAACAAAAACTAAATAGAACACACCAAAAACCACAACTTTAAGTAACTAAAGTCATAATTACAAAATGATTAGTGGTACAAAATCATAGATAAAATAACCTTATAGGTTTAAGTCTTTTGTTCCACCAATCTTTAAGATCTCTCTTTATCATTAGTAGTTCAAAAGGTTTTGTCATCCTAGAAGGTAAAAGCTCCAATGTCACTAGTTTCTTCTCATTTGTCTCACATAGCAAATTTTAAGTCAATTTTCTTAACCATCTTTTCATCATGCTACAGGCGTTAAGGTACCTTCTAGTGAAGAATATGTGTCGAACCAAGTTTATTCTTATTTGCTCCTTTACCATACTCTCTCAATCCCTTAAACGTATTATTCTCGACTTCCTTAAAAACTCCTGAACTTGGGTTAGTGTTAAAAACCATATGTTACTACTCCTTCGCCATCTATTTCTTACCATTAATTTTGCTTTAATTCTATCAGCTCGAAGTTTTCTAAGGTCATTAACAAGAACACTACCAAATGCACATTACTCAATTCAATCAATAGATGTCCATCTATGATACTTAATTCTTGCTATACTACAAAATCAAAATATAAAAATAGCATTATGAGATATAAGCTTATAACACACAAAAATAACAATTGAAGGCCCAAAATATTTCAACTAATATCTAATTATAATAAAATGTTTACAAAATCTATAACTTAAACATTGATACTAAGGTGTCGCATTCCTAAAATCATGGTACGTGACTTAGAGTTTTATAAAATAATTTAAATTAAAGGTATGTTGTTTTAGATATTTTAACAAAATTTTTTCTATAACATAAGTACTCAAAATTTAAATCCGTAAATTTTAAATTTTTATAACACTTTTAATATCCTTCATTAAATCTCAAATTACCATAACAAGAAGCTCATAATATCAAAAGTTAAAAATATTATTCTAACTAAATATATATAATCTCTAGTATAATTACAATTTTTATAGTAACATATACATATCAAAATATTTTTTTGAAATACATCTAGGTAAAGAATAACATTTCTTCCACTTTACCTAAACTCTAGGTATTCCAAAAAGAAAACTTAAGAAGTAAGTAGTGAGTCAAAACTCAGTAAATATTCACATGTAAAAGAAGGTTTCAAAAGAAAATTAATAATTATTATACTTTTAATTATTCTTATCATAAATAAGCATAAACAATAATTATGATAACAAAATAACAATATAATTTAGTTATTATTATGTTCAATGCATAATTTTATAGTACTATTTTTAAGGACTGTTATCCAAAAAATGTATAGCCAGTATACTTTAGGGGTTTTATACCAAAAAATCACCCCCATAATTTTAATTTTACAGGTTTTACCATAAGACTAAAATCTAGTGTATAATCACAGGTATTAAACAAAAAGTCTCGCACTATTTCATATCTAAGCACATACAATAATAACAAAATAATTTATTCATATTATTTCAAAACGTTTTATAGCATTAGAAGCATATTTTAATGATAATATTATTATTAAATTCCTTGAAAATTTATACAAAATATAACAAAATAAAAATACGATATTTGAATATTAATTTGTAGGTCATATTTTTAAAATAAAATATTAACATTTATTTCAATTTAAAAGAATAACAAGCTCTAAATGAATTTCATTTTATATTTATAACAACTTTTAAATATAAAATCCTATTTTTTAGTTTTAAAACACTAAAATACTTAATTATATGTAAATTAACTACCTAGACCGAAATAAAATGGTCCATTTTAAATCTCCAGCAATTTCTCATTCTTTTTGCTATTATCACATAATATTATTTTGCAAAATTCAATGCATAATTACTAAAATAAATAAATAATTTATACTATTTATATTAAAATATAAATAAATTTTTAATTTAAAACCAAACCAAAGTCAGTCTATAAAATTCTAGAATTTAGAGCTTCTAAAATAAAAATTATTAAAAATAATAAATTACAAAAAGGTCTTCAAAGTATGAGTAATTACAAAAGTATCTCGAAAATATTTACAATTCAAGCCTAAAATTTTAGAATTTATAATCTTACTTAATTATAAGAAATTTTATTATAACCCAAAATTTTTAAATTATTTACAAATAGACCTTCTTAATTTATAAAATAATACAAATTTTGAAATTTTTTGTAATTTTACCCTCAACTGAAATTTTATATTTCCATCCAAGTTTCAATAATTCTTATGAAATTTTTTAGTTAAACTATCAAAATCAATCTAAAAACCTATTGATTATAAATTCAAGAACTTAAAATGAATAATTTTTAACTTTTAATCTATTAAAATAAAATCTAACTATTTCATCCAATTTTTATCACTTTCTACACTAAATATAATTTTTTTTTTTTTTACAAAATAAAGAAAAAGAAAAATATTACTTTAAAATTCTCTTCCATTATTCTTAAAGTTCTTATCTCTCTCCTTCTTCTCCTTTTTCTTTCTTCCCTTTTTTCTTCTTCCTCTCTCCTTTCTTCCTTTTCTCCTACTTTCTTTCTTTTTCTTTTTTCCCTCTCTTTCTTCGTAAAACTTCTATAATCTTCTCTCAATTTTTTGATTTAAAATCAAGTCTATTTACATACTTATATACCTAAGGATATAAACCAAAACATTAAAAAAAAAGGCTTAAATTTTTTTTTTCTTTGCATTTGGGTTTAAAACAAAATAAAAATAAGCTTAAAGCAAACATTAAAAAATAAGCCTAAGGTATTACAATATGTAGTAAATATTATAAGTAGATATCAGATAAATCTTGGAGAACGGCATTGGACTACAATTAAAAGAATCCTTAAGTACTTAAAAAGAATTAAGGATTTAATTTCAACCTATATGGATGAAGAGTTAAAACTTAAGGGTTGCACAAATTTTAACTTTCAGTCAAATGTAGATGATAGAAAGGTTATCTCTGCATTTATTTTTATTTGTAATATAGAAATTATTAGTTTGAAAAATTCCAAGTAGACTACTATAGCTGACTCTACTATATAAGCTGAATATATCACTGCTTTGAAGTTATGAAAAAAGTCATTTAGATCTATAAGTTCGTAAGTGAACTCGGAATGGTTCTTTCCATTCTTGATCTAGTAACATTATACTGTGATAATAATAAAGTTATAGCACAGGCTAAGGAACCTAGATCTCACCAGAAGTTTTAATATATCTAGCGTAAATATCACTTTATTAGAGAATTGATTATTAATAAACAATTGATCATGCAAAAGACTCCGTTAGTAGATAATGTGGCAAATCCATTGACTAAGCATGTGATACAACAGCATCTAAATTACCATTTTAAGAAGATAAGTATCGAATATCATAGTAATTGACTTTAGTGCAAGTGAAAGTTTGTTAGAGATATACCATAAAACCAATTGTGTCATACTTTTATATATATACTCTTTTAATTAGTTACAAAAATATTTACAATGAATATGATGGCAATTATTTTATTTTATATTTGTTTAGTTGCTATTCTTTAATTTTTGTAAAATAAAATTTTGTGATGTATTATGTGTCAAAACTTTATCTGCAAAGAATTGTAGATATGAGTATAAAGTTTTTAATTTAAATATATCCAAAAAATTTTTTTGTTAAGGTGGTGTTATTATGAATAATGATATTGCATGATTGGTATATTTTGTTATTATTACTAATTAATATACGATGTTAATAGTTGAGTGACGAGTCTCATGTCATAAAAGTATAAACATGGTTAATAAGTTAGAAAACGTGTTATTGAACGTGATTAAACATGATGAATCACATAAGTGATTATTTACAAATAATGATTTATCATACAGTCATATTAGTGTCTCGCTAGTTCTTTGACTTGAGATATTATAGTTGCTCTTCACACTGAGACACATTGTTCACTTGTGTATATAGCATTAGGTTAGTCATATTTAATGAAAAAAGCTTGATTGTAATGTGTTCTTATTATAAAATGACAAGTTATGATCAATATGAAATCTATTAGCTCAGATACTTAAGGTTAAGATATTAGATAAAATTGTCATACATGGGAATAAATTCTCTAGCCAAAATATACAGTTTCTAAAAAATGAGTTTTACAAATACAAAAATCCTGTAAATAATTGAGTTTCTGATATTATGATCAAGTTAGGGGTTTGACAATACCATGCCTCACACTCGATCGAAAGTCAACAGTAGAGAGATTGTACTACACGCAAGTAAGACTATAATATTTTGCTAGATGTCACTTATTATCATTGAGAATTTTAATTATAATAAGTTATATCAAAATGATGCAAATGAGGTAATATATGCTCATGTCCAATTTATGGTGAATCTAAAGGGTCACACACAATAGTCGATAGGTTGATGATGAATAAAATATATTATTAAATTAGTTAACAATTTTTTTGCATTAACAAAAATAATATAGCTCCAATAATATATTATCATTTTCTAACTAATGCAAGCCAATACATACAATGTTGAAAAATTTTTCGTTAATTTTTGATATAATGCACATATGTTTGGCAAACTAAAGAAAAATGATTATGGTTAATTTTGTATTAATTAATTTATTAATGAATAAATTATTTATTTATTAATTAATTAATTGAATCCTTATCGGATAAATAGATGGTTGTGATTTAAGATGATGGCCAGTTAATTCGATTATGGTGACCATGCGTCTAAACGGACGACGGTCAACAGTTAAGTATGGCAATGGCTTGTGGGGTTTGATAGCTTCAAACAATGTTTTTGACGACCGAATGACGATAAATATTGTACCACATGGCTTCTTCTACTTGCAAACCCGAACACATTGCAAACAGATTGCACCTATTGAAACGGCGCATGCATTCAGTTGTTAAAATGTTAATAAAATATTAAAAGTGGCTTTGTTCAAGTGATTGAGAAATCAAAATAGATGTAATATATTTATATATATATATATATATATATATATTAAAAGATAAGAAAGAGGAAAGAAAAGAGAAGGCAAAGAGAGGAAGAGAGAAATATAGAGAACAAAAAGAAAGAAAGAAAAAGAAGACTATAAACGGGAGAGGAGGAAATGATATAAAACATGTTTAAAAATTTTGTAAGAATATATTTACAAAATTAGAACAGATATGTTTTATTGTTTGTGATACGTATCATGTTTTGCATAGATTCTAATGATTGAACTTGAACCAATATGTGTTGTAGCATGAGTTTTAGAGATTGGAGCCCACCTGATATCCAAAATTGAATCCTAAGGTAGTGATCTGACACTTTTTTAACTATTATATATTTTCAATAAAAGTAAATCTTCAATTATATTATGATTTAGTGCAGTGTGTTTGATAATTAATCACAATTTTAAAACGAAATACCCATGAAAAGTAATATATTATTTCATGTATGGTGTAGAGTACACTTGTAAGTGCACATTAGGGTCATTGGCTAGGATTAGCGGTTCTCAAACCATCCTTCTGGTACCCCCTTCCCATCTAGTTATGAGATTTAAGTCCATGGGATATGTGAAGGTACATGAACGGATTTTTAGCTGCACGTTGATGTGCATTATTTGTATCTAATTTTAATATATTTTTATTTTTAATATTTTATTAATCTATTTTTTATTTATTATTTTTAATATATTTTTATTTAATTTATTCACATAAAATTAAAATAATTTAATAAATAATTAAATAAAAAATAATTAATTCTCATAAAAATAATATTTAATTTGTCACGTTATTACTTAATTTTGCATTGCCTGTATTTGCATTTGCACAAAGAATATTTCACAACATGTCCAGAAGTCTTTTGCCCATTGGTGGCAATTTTAAACATACGAATAATATTTGATTATAATGGTGCTCGGTCTGCCTAGGAGGTGCTCTGCTTGGGCCATGGAATTATTGCCAGATATTTTTCCTCGAGCATTGGTTTGACGTGACTGTGCATCCGTGCCTTCCTGATAGACATTCGATCAATAAATTTTATATTAGATAATAATAAAAAATTATAAAAATATATAAAAAACAAAGTCCTAAGCATTTTAATGGTCGTACCTTTAATAAATGAGGTAAAGATTCGATTTATGATATATAATATCAGAGTTAATTTTATTCTTATTTTGATATCTTAATTAAATATTTATACGTAATAATTATATTTATAAAAAATTTATAAATTTTAAAATAAAATTAAATAAATATATAAAAAATATTATTATAAAAA
>CP135556.1:8189225-8223960 GCA_032402905.1 Khaya senegalensis | reverse complement strand
TTATCAAAAATTTAAAAATAAATAATTTAATTTTTTAACATAAAATAAGTATATAACAAAAATAAATATTTATATAATTAAATTTATATGATGATAAAATTAAAAATTAATATTTTAATAAGGATAAAACTATAAAATTTTCTCTTTTAACTTTAAGAATGTGAATTCTTCGCTAGTGATGAAAAAATTCATATTTTTTCACCTTGAAAAAAAATAAATTCTCTTTCTTTTCCTTTTCATCTACTTTTTACAAAAATAAATAAAATAATTTATATTACTCTGTTTTTTACTTTTCTTTCTCCTTTTTTTTCTTAAAAATAAACACATCATAAGTAATTTCTCTTTCTTTGTCCCTTTCAAATTTGCATACAAAATTTTATAATCTATAAAGCACAAGTCTTTCCTACATAATTTGGAAGATTTTATAGTTGAATCAAACAGAGCATCCAAAAGGTATAATATTAATGTCAATGAAAGATAAATAGCTATCACTATAGACAAGCCAACTTATCTTTAATGGAGAAAGCAAGACCAACTTCTTTTTAGTTGGCTTATGCGACTATTAACTAAATTTATTGACGATATTGATTAACTATGTGACCTCAAAGGAGCTTTGAGATGTAGTGCCAAGAATATATTTCTTTCAATCACATGTCAAAATCATGTAACTCAAGAGTTAACTTCATTTAAGTCAAAAGAAATCTCAATCCACTTAACTTCATTTAAGTCAAAAGAAATCTCAATCCACGAGTGATTTTTACAGTAAAATGAAGAGTCTTAAAGATGCCTTAACTATTGTTAGAAAATCAGTCTCTAATGAAAAATTGATTGAGTGCATCCTAGGGGGATTATGACCTAGGTACGATGCTGTAATGGTAAATATAGCATCAAAGATGAATGTATTGTTACTTGAATATGACTTTGCTTAGTTTCTATCTTTTGAGAGCATAATTGAATATAACATGTTCTTAAGAAACATGAATATAAGTCAAACATTACTTCAAATCCTAATAAAATTAACTAGAAGCATATAAAAATCTTAAGAGGCAAAGGATAAAACTTCTTAGTAAATTGTGGAAATCATCGAGGGAGAGATAGAGATAAAGGGAAAGCAACATAAGAAAATGGGCATCAAAAACCGACATGTCAAATTTGTAAGAACAGTGAACACAAAGCAACCACCTGTTAGTGTAGGTTCAATAAAAAATATATGCCCAAGAATAACGATAACCTAGTTTAGTCTTCAGTTTATATAACCACAAATGTATGAAGCAATGAAGGAGATTAGGCACTTAGAATGGGGGCTCAACCAACCACATCGCCAACAAATGCAACAACTTCTCTACAAAATCATAATATAAAGGTATGAAGAACCTACTGATTGATAATAGAGAAAAACTTCAAATTTTCACAATTTGGTAGTTGTTCATTGCTTTTATTGAGAGAATCAAATTCTAAACCTATCATGTAGGAAAATAAACTTCACGTTCTCAAAGTAATTAAGAATCTCATTAGTATATCAAAGTTAGTATACCAAGTCAGTTATAACTAAAACGAAATAATTTTTCTTTGAAAGTGTTTAGATCACTCAACTATTTACTAAGAATAAAAGTGAGAAGAAAATCAAGTGGAATTACTTTAGTGAGACTAAGTACATTTCAGATTTGCTCAAGAAAACCACAAGAGCAGCCCAACACTAATAAACACTAGCTATAACTGATCCAAAGAAGATAACAATGAATTTGAACAAAATACCTTGTATAGAAGCATTATAAAAGTACTTCAATATGTTATGATTACGAGCTCAAAGATTGGCATGATCAAGCACTAAATTTGAGTACAAATCCCTTATATTGATAGGTGCTGAGATTTCTTGGATAAACTCAAAACTCAAGATATTTTTTATGATAAACTAACATTTTGGTGTGACAACAACTTTGGCAACAAATCCTATCTTTCATGAAAGAATAAAGCGCATTGAGATAAATCTACATTTCAAAAGAGATAAGGTATCAAATGAAGAGATAAGGTATCAAATGAAGAAATAGAGATAAATTATGTATTGACCAAAGATCAAATAGTTGACATTATGACAAAGTCTCTTTTAATTGAGAGATTCAAACATTTATGAAGTAAGCTTGATGTCTTCTATGATAGGTAAACTAGAGAGAACATGTTGAAAAAGGGTTATTAGTTTGAAAAGAGTTCACAAGGTGTTGATTATATGCTAAGCTATAAATTAAAAACTAACTACATTCAACTACAAATACTCACATGACAACAAAACAACAACATTGGAAATGAATGAAGAAACATAATTAGCACAAAAATCATGTATTACATTAAACTCATGTTTGTATAAAAAGATAAAACCTTTCTTAGAGCCATTTATAGCATTTGATAAGGCAATATGTAATCATATTATCATTTTATAATCATTAGCATGCTAACATACAAGGTATCATGCACATATATCATTTGTCTTTCCTACAAAATTACTTTGCCAAAATCATTATTTTCATACAAGGATCCATTTGTTTTTACATTAATATGATTTTAATCCCTTAAAATACTTTTTTTTTACTATGATCTTTATATGCATTTTTGGCCCTCTTCTTGGTTGTTTTTGTTAAGTTGTATTCGTTTTTATTTTACAAACGATTCGTAAAAGAGATAAAAATGAGTTCTACACATTTTAACTATAGGTTATAAAATAATGTTTAGTTTTTTTTTTTCTTTTATATTTAGAAAACATCATATCCAAACCATTATATAGAGTTTATTACTACTATTAAATTATTAAAAATAAGATAATAGAGTTATAGAAAAATTAAATACTATATATTTAAAATAGTATTAAGGATAATACACTATATTAGTAGTAATAAACTTAATTACTACATTTTAATTTTTCATAACTAATTTAATTTAAATCAAATTAATTCATGTATAAAAATCTTAATTACTACATGATAATTAAAAAGAATAATTATTAAAGTTTTTATTCTTCAAAAAATATTTCTACCAAAACCATTTTGAATTCTTAAATATCAAATTGAATGTATTCTTTATTTTTATTTTTAATTTTATTTTTATAAAATAAAAATATTAATTAAAAATATTGAACACACTTAACATTGATATTTTGAATCCGTAATATTATCATATCTTAATTATTAAAATAAATGATGTATAAAACTCACCCTTAAATAATCAAATATTATTGTATTAATATATTTTCTATTCACATTACTTGCAACTCTCCCCAATGGTCATCAACAATATTTGAAAATCTTCAATAATACTTGTGTTGCGCTTCGAGAAGCTGTGAATATGGGGTTATGTTTTTGGGGGACCGTAGACATACAGATTTCTTTTCATAATCTTATCACTTCTTTTTACGTGTTGACTAAATTTCAACATTATAATTTTGTCTCTTGTAATAGTAGTAACATTTGTCTTGAACTCTGATTGTAATTTTTTCCCCAAAAAATACAAATGTTTAACTTAGGCTATGTGTTAGAATTACTGCAAAAATTACTTAGTCAAAATATTGTTATGTCATTTACTATTTTTTAAGTATTTAGTTAGTAAATGGGTACTTTATTCTAGGAGATTAGTTGCACATACTTAGTGAATTTATTAGGTATATTTTTTACTGTAAATTTTCTATGATTTCTTATATTTATATAAGTTATTCCATTTATGAATAAAGTGTCAACTTTTATTTTTCAGAATATACTATTTTGTTATTATTTATCTCTCTCTTCCTCATAGTTGCAGAGAGAAGAATTTCTAGTTATTGTTGTAAATTAGATTAACAATTGGTATTAGAGTCATGGCAAACAACCACAGTGGAGTTAATCCAATAATGCCTACAATTCTACTGTTCAAAGGGTAAAATTATGATGTTTAGAGTACCAAGATGAAAACTTTATTTATTTCCCAAGACTTGTGGGAATTAGTAGAAAAGAGTTATACTGAAGATGGAATGACTGCTGATGTTCTCAAGAACTTTTAAAAGAAAGATGCTAAAGCTCTTTTCTTTATTTAACAAGCTGTTAATAATAGCATTTTTTCACAAATTGCGGCAGCGATAAAGTCTAAAAAGTCTAGGATGCACTTCAAAAAGGTTATCAAGGTACTTCTAAGGTAGAAACTATCAAACTCCAAATACTTCGTAAGCAAATTGAGAGTTCATTTATGTAAGAAGGGGATTCTATACAAAATTATTTCTGTAATTTAATGGAAGTTGTAAATCAAATTTGCAAGTATGGAGAACAAATGTCTAATCAAAAAGTTGTTGAAAAGATATTGAGAAGTTTGCCCAAAAAATATGAGTCAGTTGTAGTTGCCATAGAAGAGTCAAAAGACTTTAAATATGCTAATCGTTGATGAGTTGTTAGATTCTTTACAATCACATGAAGACAAGTATAAAAGATATGATGAGAACACTGTGAAGAATGCATTTAATACAAAATTACAGTTGTCTAAACTCAATGCTAGCAGTCATGTGGCTAGGTCACACACAAAGAAAGGAGTTGAAAGCCAATTTTTCCAAAGCAATAAAAGCCATGGATATGCAGGTAGCCACAACCAGCATTACAAAAATGTTGATGACGATAATAAGACTAAGAACAGTAAGATTCAATACTATTATTGTAAGAAATTTGGTCATATTGAAAAGGTTTGTAGATTGAAAGAGAAACATGCGAAATTAGCTGCAGAGAAAAGGAAGGATGAATCTAAAAATCTATTTCTTGCATGTTTAATAGCTAACACATGTGTTCCAGATGCTTGGTATATGGATAGTGGCTGCAATAATCACATGATAGCAAATTTGAAGGCTTTTATCAGCTTAGATCGATTGGTTAAGATAAGCGTAAAGATGGGCGATGGTGCAATTCGTAAAGCAGAAGACAAAGAAGTTGTGAGGGTCAAATTATCTTAAATGAGTTGCATAAAAATGTCTTGTATGTGCCCAACTTAGACTCAAACTTGCTTAGTGTAGGACAATTATTGAAGGAATGCTACTCACTTGTTTCTAAGGACCTTTCATGCACCATTTATGCTGATAAAACCAAACAACACATGTTGTTCCAAGTTCCTATGGCTGAAAATAACATCTTTCCTTTATCAATGGGTAGTGAAACTCAAGCACTTGTAGCCTCTCAAATGAATGATAGTTGGTTATGGCATCAGAGTTATAGACATCTAAATTTTACACGCTTGAAAATGCTGGCTAACTAAGATATGGTCGATAGCTTGCCTTTGGTTGAATGTGTAAGTAACGTATGTGAAACTGCATATTAGGAAAACAACATCGAGATGCCTTTCCGAAGGGACATGCTTGGAAAGCATCAAAACCTATTGAATTGGTGTATGCCGATGTTTACGGGCCTATGAAAACTCCTTTCTTAAATAACAATAATTATTTTGTTATTTTTGTTGATGATTTAGCAAAATGACTTGGGTGTATTTTGCCAAACAAAAGTCGAGTCTGCTATCCAATTTTAAGAATTTCATGATTCATGTTGAAAAGTAAAGTGGATATTCATTAAAGACTTTACAAACAGACCATGGTGAAGAGTTTGTATCTCAAAAGTTTAACAACTTTTGCACAAAATTTAGAATTTGAAAATAATTAATCAATAGGTACACTCCTCAATAAAATGGGATAGCGGAGAGGAAGAATAGAAGTCTAGTTGAGATGGTAAAAAGCATGCCCAAGGTGAAGAATCTTCTAAATTGTTTTTAGGCTGAAGTAGTTCATACAGCAGCTTACATACTAAATCGAAGTCCCATATCAGCATTATATCAATAAACTCCATTTGAGGCATGGTATGGATGGAAGCCAAAGGTAACCCATTTTAGAGTCTTTGGGTGTATTTCATATGTTCATATTCCTTTTCAAAAAAAAAAATTTGATGATAATAACTTAAAATGCATCTTTGTTGGATATAGTCTTCAAACTAAAGGCTATCGTTTTTATGATCCTTGCATCAAAAAATTAATAATCAGTTGTGATGCTATTTTTGATGAAAAAAATGCATGGAATTGAGACAAGCAACAATTTTTTCCAGGTGTAACTTTGGAGGAGAATGAGGATGTGGACAATGAAACCCTCACATTTGAGATAACACAACCAACTTCCTCATAAATTCAATCATCAGAAACATTACTAGCCCCAAATACCATCAAAACTAATTCACCAAATCTTACTGTAGCCCAATGCATTCATCCTATGGTGACCTAAATGCAAGTCGAAAAATTAAAGCCAAAGACATACCCTTTCATGTTAGTAACTAAAGAAAGATGTCAATTTGCACAAATTCAAAAACCAAATTCCTTTGATGTTGCTATGATGAGCAAAGAATGTTATGATACCATGGATAAAGAAATTAAAACTTTAGAGAAAAACAAGACATGGGAGCTAGTGGATTTACCTATAGATAAAGAAACTATAAGACTCAAGTGGATTTACAGAGTTAAGTTCAAAACTGATAGTTCAATTCAAAAATATAAAGTAAGGATAGTTGCACGTGGGTACATGCAGTGTGAAGGCATAGATTTTGAAGAGACATTTGCTCCGGTGGTAAGGTTTGACATTATACGAATAGTTTTAGTAATAGCTGGTCATTATAATTGGAATGTTTTTCAATTTGATGTAAAATCAAGCTTTTTAAATGGTGTCTTGAAAGAAGAAGTGTAGGTATAACAACCAGTTGGGTATGAAATTTTAGATCATGAAAAGAAGGTGTATCGACTAAAAAATATACTCCACATGCTGAAACAAGCATGAAGGACTTGGTATGAGAAGATTGATGGGCATTTAAACAAGCATGGGTTTCTTATAAGTGTAAATGAGCCAACTTTATATGTCAAAACAAAAGGACCTGCTAAGGTATTGATTGTTTATTTCTATATAGATGATCTAATTTATATCGATAATAATGTAGTTTTAATTAATGAATTTAAAAGCATAATAATTCAGGAGTTTGATATGACTGATTTGGGTCTGATGATTTATTTTTTGGGGCTGGAAATAAAGTAATGTGGTGCATGAATTTTCATTTCTCAAGAGAAGTATGTTACGGACCTTCTTTTTAAATTCAAAATGCAAGATTGCAACCCAATTAAAATTCCTATGAATTGCAATCAAAAATTCACTTCAAATCATAATGAAGAAAAAGTAGATGTTAATCTCTATCGAAGTATGATAGGGAGTTTACTTTATCTTACTAATAATCAACCTGATATAATGCTTGCTACAAGTATTTTATCAAGGTTTATGTAGAATCCCAACAAACTTCATTTTGGGGCTGGAAAAAGGGTATTGATATACTTCAAAGGAACATGTTCTTATTGTCTTTGGTACTGCACTAGTCATAATTTTAAGTTTTACGGTTTCTCGGATAGTGATTAGGCAGAATCAATTGATGATTGAAGGAGTACTACAAGTTATGTCTTTAATCTTGGGTCTGGAGTTATTTCATGGAGTTCAAAGAAGCAATCATCAACTACATTGTCATAATCAGAAGTAGAGTATATGGCAGTGACTTCAGCAACTTGTGAAGCAATTTGGTTACGAAGAATTTTAAAAGACATGAAGCAAAAGCAAGCTAAAGCAACAGTTATTTATTGTAACAATCAATCCACAATTGCTATGATAAAAAATCCTGTGCATCACAGTCGCACAAAACATATAAAGACCCGACATTATTTCATAAGAGATTTAGTTGCACAAAGAAGCATAATATTGATTATTGCAGCATAAATGAGCAACTTGCAGACTTGTTCACGAAACCACTTGCTTCAACAAAATTTAAGTTGTTTAGAGACATGCTAGAG
Source organism: Khaya senegalensis (assembly GCA_032402905.1). NCBI lineage: Eukaryota > Viridiplantae > Streptophyta > Magnoliopsida > Sapindales > Meliaceae > Khaya > Khaya senegalensis. Next base: position 8,216,109 of record CP135556.1, on the reverse strand, counting down.
ATATCCAACTTCTGCAGTAAGGTGGAGTGTTAGAATTACTGTAGAAATTACTTAGTCAAAATATTATTATGTCATTTACTATTTTTTAGATATTTAGTTAGTAAATTAGTCATTTATTCTAGGAGATTAGTTGCATATGCTTAGTGGATTTAGTGGATTTTTTTTACTGCAAATTTTCTGAGATTTCTTGTATTTATATAAGCTGTTTTGTTTATGAATAAAGTGTGCTCATTTTTTATTTTTTAGAATATACTATCTTATTATTGTTTACCTCTCTCATCCTTACAGTTGCAGAGAGTAGACTTTCTAGTTATTGCTGTAAACCAAATTAACACTAGGCAATTACTAGCATGCAAGTATGGTGTAATTCCTATACCAATATGCTAAAAGCTACAAAAATAGCAGTGTTAATGTGATCAAAGTAAGATTTAGTTTTAACTAAGTTTGTGTTCTTTCTCCTGCTAACTGGCGATGAGATAATGATGGATGTGAGTGACAGTGAACAATTGTAGTGCACTGCATTCGAATATACCATTGATATGGCCACACCCACTTTCTATTAACCCAACTCGGAAGATATTGAAATTAAATTCTCTTTTGATCTTTTTTACCATTAATTTTATTAGATATTGATACGTGATACAGTTAAAATAAATGGTTAAAATTACTTTAAACTTTTTAATTTATATTGTAAAATGTAAATTTAATTTATAAATTTTGTTAATATATAATTTAAGTTGTTCATTATTAATTATATCATATGTCAATATTTTATTAAAAGTCAAAAATAAAAAATATTAAAAAAATTATAATTCATGATGTTGACCTTAATCTACCCAACATTAAGTATTATAATTACATATGTAATTTGTCTAATGTAACCAACTGGTTTTTTAAGGTTTGGTAGGTTGAAGTTTGAATGCTTTAGCTTGGGTTACAATATTTTATTTTTAAAGAGAATTTTAATTTATTTAAAATTGTGAGATATTTCATATTTAGAAAAAAAGGGGTCAATAATTTTGAAAAATAGTAAATAAAAATTAAGGTAGTAATTTTTTTTTAAACTAAAATCTGAATTAATCGTACATTTGAATATGGTTAAATGCATGAATCTAAAAATTTTATATTTTTATATTAAAATATGAATATAAGTACTAAGTTATTTTTTTTTTTCAAACAAAAAATATGCAAAAATTAATATTTTTCCTTTGTACCATTCTTTTAAATATTAAAATTTTCAAAAATATAAATGCAATAATTCTAATTATAATAATCAATTATACACAAACAAAGCAATGTTAATATAAATTTGGTTATCATTAATGTTATACACAAAACAAGCATATACAACAAGAAAACTTTAATAGGCTATGTTAGAAAAGAAAAACAAAACATTAAAAAAATAGCAATCATTGCTTTAAAATATTAAATATCTTAAATTATATAATTCATCATCGTAATACCAATAATTCATAATAAATAAAATATTCAAATATTTAAATTACTACAAAATTATATTATATAAAAATATATTTTAATTAATAATTTTAATAAACAAATTTAGAGAGAGAATAATATATATATGTAAATTTTTTAAAAATATTTTTTAAAATAAAAATGTCCATTAAATTTTAAAAAATAAATATATTTAATTACTTAAAGTAACTAAATTTCGTAAATTAAATATTTAAATTCAGTAAATTAAGTTTTAACGCAAAAAAAAAAAAAAATTAGAGGGAAAAAAAGAAAAAATACTAAATATGAATTTGTACGAAAGCATCCAAATTAAATGCTAATGCTTTTATTATAATCGAAGGCGCATCGTATCCGTACTTAAGTAGGGGCTAGGGCACAGCAGTCTAGGCATGGAGCTAGCTAGCTCAATGGCAATGTTACAACAACTCATGGTCATCCATTCTTCCTAAATTCCCAACTTTATTATTAGTAGAGGCTGTTTTTGTATTGTTAATTAATGGCAAACAGAAAGCAATTACACTACAAGTTTAGATGAATTTGCTATGAGATCAGTGGATAAAAAGTCTATTCAAGTAATTTTTCTTTTTATTTCTTAATTATATTTAGATTTGTACTCATCGGTGAGTTGTCATTGCCACAGTAGAAACAAACTTTCTTTGTTGACAAGAAGGCAGAATCGATCGCTTGTCTCTGAAGCAAAATCTGTCCCTCACAGAGGTCCAGCGGCAAGATGAAGCCATAACAAAATCTTGCTTTCGAATTTGAAACGCCTTGTATTTCTTTCTTTTTCAGGCGTCGTCCCTTGGTTCTCCCGCATCACTGGTCCTAATATATTTCAACTGTCACATTTGCCTGTTGAATTGAGTGACTCAGCCCCATCTCTGTCTCTTTCTTAACACGCGCTACTTACTATCATCGACATCATCTTGGTTTGTAAGAAGGAAAACGAAGAGAATTGGTTTGTAAGAAGGAAAATGAAGAGAATAATTATGTACTGGTATCTTCTACTAGCAAGTCTGGAGATGATGAGTTTGATTTCTGTAACAGCAAACAGACCATTCACATCTTATGCTCTTGCTTCTTCTCACCAAGGTAAATAAATAAGCTAATCATTTGTTTAATTATTTGCTTTAGTATTCACTGCAACCCATTTATCTTGCAGTAATATGATCTCCACTTTCACACGACCTTGTCTCTTTCTGCTTTTGGTTATGCAGCAGTATTTCCACCAGCTTTTTCTTGTTCTACTATATTTATGTTTTGTTTTTGTTTTGTATACTTGATCGAACTGCAGCTCAAAACCCAGGTTTCCCACAAGCTTCATCTGATTCTAAACAGGTACTTGTTCAAACTCTCTCTCTTCTCTGATCTGCATATATTGCATAATGCCATGCATGAGAAGTTTCTGTTGATTAAATATGTAATATTAATTTTTGTTCTTCGTTTTTCATTATTAGAAGGCTGATGATGAAGTTGTGTCCGGAACTGTGGAAGGAACATGTGCAGTACTGAGAAGACTTGGTTCAAGACCGCCGAGCCGTGGTTACAAATGCCAGGTTTGCATACCATGTAATGCCATTCAAAAACCTGCAGCAATCTCTGGCCAAATCGGACTTTATTATTCTAATTATGAGTCTGAAGGATGGAAAAGCAAGTGTGGTTCTAGTTTCCTCGGGGAGAAAGCCTTTTTGACAGAAGATAATAGGATTGTCTAATTAATAAAAACAAAAAAATATTTATTAATAATAAATTAAAAAAATTTTAAATAAATTTTATAAATTTTTTATTACATTAATTTATAATTAAATTTATTTTTAATTTATTATTAAATAAATCTCTTTTTTTATTCGGTATTTAACCTTATCGCATCATATAACAGGAGATTTCCTCTTCTTTAACCAGTAGCAGTTAATTAATTATGTATTAATGCTGGCCAGCTCTTTCGTTCGCTCAGTCGTCTCTTTGCACTGTAGCCCAGACTCTCCCCTTTTTCTCTCTTTCTGTCACAGTAGCTTCACTGTATCTTGGTGAGACTTGAGGAGGAGGAATTTTGATTGTAGTTTGGTTAGATTGTAAGTACCTCTTTGCACTGTAGCCAGCTTCTTCCCTTTTCTCTCTTTCTGTCACAATGGCTTTACTGTATCTTGGTGAGACTCGAGGAGGAGGAATTTTGTTTAGAGTTTGGTTAGATTGCATGTACTCTCTCTCTCTTTCTCTCTCTAAACAAAATTTTTTAACAATTATGCTCTCTCTCTAAACAAAATTTTCTAACAATTATGCTCTGATCAGAGTACATGCAATCTAACCAAACTCTAAACAAAATTCTATATATCAGAGCATAATTGTTAGAAATCCAACCATCAATTAGTTTGGAGCAAAAATATTTTACTGGTACAATTACACTAACATAAATAGAAAATATGTTATTAATATTATATATATATATATATCTATATCTATATCTATTTATACTCGCGAGTGTAGGATAAGTTTCAATGTTAATCTAGCTTTATATCTAATATTTATAAGTAAAGCCTTTAAATAGGAAATAAATAGAAATTTTTCATGTAAGAAGCTAGTTATAAAATAGAAAGGAAATCTGCAATATATTAATTAAAGTTTTTATTAAAAAAAGATAATAATAAAATTTATAAATATTTTTTTAAAAAATTAATTAAACATTTAAATATTTTAATTTATTTATAAAATTTTTGTTCATTTATAAGATTTATTAATATTAAAATAAAAAAATTAAATGAAATTTACGTACGAATCATTTATGTACTTATATATTAAAAATATCGTACATACATATTTAATTTAAAATTAATCAATTATAAAAGAGATTATAATAATATATATATATATTTTATTGACAATTGAATGGTCTTATTTTAAACTTTCTTTAATAATATTTTAAAATACATCATTCCACATTATTTAGGATCTTCTCCCAAAATGTAGAAAATTTTGTTTTAAGTTTGGAAATAAGTGGAAAGTTAAGAAAAATTTGAGATAAGATGTTATGTTTTTGAGAAACGTCCAAGTTGAATAAGTTTTGGGAAGTCATCCTCCCAAGGCAACAGGAGTTTGAACTCCACACCCGAGGGGAGCGGGGAAGGACTTGACTACCAATTGGGTGGCAAATTTACGAATGGGTTTCAGTCCTACCAAATAAACCTCCCTTGGAGGATCAATTCCAATTCCGTAGTGAGTATCAAAGGACTGCAATGCTATTACAAATCTTGACCATTATAATACAAACATGGGATTCACATTGTTCTTCGTGTGAAAGTGAAGCCAATTAATATTTAATAAACATGGTCGTTGAGGAGGGATGGCATTGACATTGGCATTACAAGTGTCCTTTTCATTTATTTGTGAATGTGTTGAGCGTCATTCCTTCTTAAGTCCTTATATCCCCATTTAAAAGCCAAACATATGCGTAATGTGTAAGTATTCACACTTAAACTTGAATGAGAAAAAATATTTTATTCAGTGTTATGGGATTGAACTTAACTTGTCAAGGATTCATTTAGTAACTTTTACTTATATATCAATCAATATTATACACTTCAATAAAATTTATGTTAACATCAATTTTCAATAATATGCACTACTAGTGTATATAATTTTATTTGTATATTTTTAAAAATAACTTTTAATTTTTATTTAACAATTAAAACAGATAAAAGTAAAATATAAAAATTTAATTTTTATTATCTAAATAATTTTAAATTAAAAAAAATAACTATCTAAACATGAGATAATTTTTTCTTTACATTTTTATTATTGTGCTTTATATTGTGTATCCGCTTTATTTGAAATTGTGACACTCATTTTCTCTGTTAATATTTTAAATTTAATATTTTTGTTCCATAACAATTGTTCACACACACATATAATTACTTCTATAAATTTAATTACAAGAATTGAAGTACATAAATTTTGGTAAGCAGCATGAGTTAAAGAGAAAAGGTTATAATTTGGGTTGGTAATTTGAGATTTGAGATAAATTAATTATTTGTATGAGAGTGTTTTTAGAGTTAAAAATACTTTCTAGATTGTTAAAAAAATTAAAATATTTTCAAAATTTTAATAGTATATATAATAATTTTGAAGGAAAATGCATGGTTATGTCTTTTTTTTTTTTTACCAATTCACACATAGGAATAGGCCTTTCACATATATCACTTAAAAAAAAATTAATAAAATTAATTATTTTATTTTTAAAAATTAAAAACAAATTTTAAAAATTTGATTTTACATAATAATAATAATAATTTGATATTAGAATGTGCGAGATTTGTAAGCGTATAAATTTGTTGTTTTTACTGAGATTGCATCATAAATTTGTTTAATCATACAATGAAACGCTCAAACTCTACTTATAATTGAAAACACCAGGAAATACTTTTTTATTAATTGTGAAATTTTATTTATTTATTTATTTACTTTAATTTTCTAAAAATGCACAATTAATAATATAAGTGACTGCCGAAAGCTTTGTTAAATTAAATAGGTTAGGAAATCACCGAGTAAAAATAGTCAGTTCACACTCAAAATAAGTCGCGTGACGAATACGCTCGGATAAAGTCACGTGACAAGGACCCCACACCAGACAGCAGGGCGAAACCTTCTCTTTGTTTCTCTCACTGAGAACTTTCGCACGCGTAGCCAACACGCGTGGTCAAGCATTTCTCACTCCATCACCAAACGGAAAAAAAGTAGAAAACGAAAAAAAAAAAAAAAAAAAAGAGAAAAGAAAAGGAGACCCACCCGCATTGTCCGTCGTTCAAAGTAATTGCTTCGTTTGGATCAATTCCTTCCCTACACCAATATGCAAGAACGGAAGAAAGTCTTTACAGACGCACACACAGAGATGAAGATAACTGAAAGCTAGCGTTTTATTAATCTAACACTCGGCGATATATACTCGCCTTCTTTTTTTTTTTTTTTTTTTAATATTTAAAGCAGGAAAAGAAACCCTAGATCCTCAAATTTTTCTTTTTCCTTACATTTTCCCGTCGAGTATTTTTGTTTTTCGGTTTTTATACGCTGTCGGTTCGGTTGATTCAGTTGTCGGTGTCGTGTTATGTTTAATTATTTTACCCTTTTTTTTGTCTTCTTGAATTTTTTTGGTAGTTTTAGTTCTTAGTTAGGGTTTCGCAATAGAGCTAGGGTTCAATTGTAATTGTGTCGATGGAGCCTCGCGTAGGAAACAAATTTCGTTTGGGTCGGAAGATCGGGAGCGGGTCGTTTGGAGAGATCTATCTCGGTCTGTTAAATTCGTCGTTGCAATCCGTCTTATATTGTTGTTTTTCATATTTGATGTGTGTTGCTGTTTAACGTTATTGGTGATTGGATTTTTTTTTTTTTGTGTTAGGCACCAATATTCAGACAAACGAAGAGGTCGCCATTAAGCTTGTGAGTGTTCTTTGCTTTAATTTTTAGAATTTCTTCGATTCTGTGCAACAGTCTTGTTCTTCGTGATTTTTATTGTTTACTTATCTCCGTTACTTTTTATCACCATGTAATGTATGATTGGTAGAAGTAGAGACAACAGTTTACCCCTTCATTATGTGGTTGTATCAATGGGTCTACAAGACAATTGGGTTATAGATATACCTTCTACGTTGGTGATGTAGCAGTTGGCTCTTTAAGTTTACTTCGTGTAGCTTGGTTATGATCTTCTAGAATGAAGTTTACCAATTGATAGAATAATGAGCTGGGTGGTTGATTCTTCAAAGGCCTGTCACAATTTTGTCTGACCATGTTTGCTCTTTGAGTATCAGGACAACCAATGCAAGGAATTGCTAGATGCACATGAAAATTTTATTTGACTTGTTGAATAATTTTTGTTGAGCACAACTATACCTCAATTGGAAACTACCTATGCAAATCCTTTTGCTTCATTTTAGCCCTACTGAATGCAATAGTCTCCATGATTTTTTACTTATAGACCAAATCTTCTATTCATTCTGCATAATTATGGTCTATTGCTAATGTTTTGACCTCCATCTCGATTAAGCCATTTTGATCTGAATGTTACTAGTGAACATTTTAAGGTAGTGAATTTTTGACTCCTGTTTTTTCTGGTAAGAGATTTTTTTTCTTTTAGGGTTTCTGGACTCCATTAAGTCCTTTAGGGGCTGAGAAATGAATATTAAGATAAAGTGGTATAACGAGTTGTCTGTATGCAGAACAGTGAGTTGATTAAGTTATTCAATACAAGGAGCTTTTATTTTATGATTTTCTTCAAGTGTTCCATTGCCTTACAGATATTATAAGGGCATTGTTTAAAACTATTTGAAGGTTGCTAAAATCTCTATTTAACCTTAAAATATTAACAGGAGTGTTCATGATCCAGTATTGAATTATAAGATTCTGAAAATTATGTTTGTTAATTACTGATAAAATAGATGTCATGCAAACTTTCCTACAAATTTTGTGAAGATGATGCAATTAAGGTTGAAAGGGTGCTTAGAGGAAGTTGTTTGTTCTTGTTCATTTTTGAATTTTAGAGTATAATTGGTCTGCTTTAGTGGCGTAGCACTTAATTTATTTCTTGTCCTTTAGTGAACATTGTGGACTATTATGCTCATTTTGGAAGAATTTTCTTGAAAAATTATTATGGAATGGATCATGAACGGTTATCATGTTCACGTTGCTATCTTGACCATAGCTGAGCTGTTTTTTAGACCATTTGGGTGACATCTGTTTGGATTCCTGGTCAATGCTTGTGGATCCTATGTTATAATGGGTTGATATTAAGTGCATATAATTTAGTAGAATATCCTGCCCTTTTGGCTTATTAGATATATGTTGTCTCTCATTTGTCTTGAAAGAAAAAATTCAGTGAGTGAGATTGAATGAACTTGTACAACCATTTTTTTGTTTGACAATAAACACTTTTTTCCCTTCTTTTAGACCAAAGTATCCTCGGTTTATTAGCGGAAAAATTTAATTGCTAATTTTGTTCATATATTGCGAATTTATATCTTTTCACTTTTAAGTCTTAGAATAATTGTATATTTACAAACCTGAGATACAAAGATTGTATTTTAACTGGTGTGGCAAAGGTAGTATGAGAGTGCACCATGTATCAAGAAATGTTGTAGTAGATTAAAAAATAAATAGCTACCTAACATATTGCATTATGTGATAGTGTCACATCATCCTCTAAATTGGTTGGGATGTAAACTTTGTATCCCAATTGGTAAGTATGGTTATGCTGTATTTCATATACTTATTTGGCTTCCTAAAATATGCTGCAGTCACTGATTTTATGATATGGGTTGCAACTTGAAATATACCCTTGATTTTAGATTTAGTTTGATTCCCAGAACTTTGAAAATAGCTGGGAACTTATTTCATCTAATTAATTATTAATGTGATTGATTTAAATCTTTATTTTGTACTGTGACTGTATTTCCTTGTGATCTCATGTTTATCTCGTGTTGGATTTTAATGTTGGCTTTCTTTTTTGTTAATCACTGCTTTAATGTATTCTTTTTGATGTACAAGATGCTCACTGTTTCTTGTATTCAGGAAAATGTCAAGACCAAGCATCCACAGTTGTTATATGAATCCAAGTTATACAGAATCCTACAGGGAGGAAGTAATGAGAATATGAATTTTCAGCTTATCTTAATTTTATAGTGATTTGGAAATGTGGTCACAAGCTTATGTGAGTTGTTGTGTATTGATACGCCTTTTCATTCGTATGATCTCTTCTTTTTCTCTTTGGCAGCTGGGATCCCAAATGTGAGATGGTTTGGAGTGGAGGGAGACTATAATGTTTTGGTGATGGATTTGCTCGGACCCAGTCTCGAAGATCTATTTAACTTCTGCAGTAGAAAACTCTCCTTGAAGACAGTACTTATGCTTGCAGATCAGATGGTAGATTCCTTTTGATTATAAATTTATCTTTTTTATTAATATGATGACTTTCTGAAAACCATTGACTTATGCTACTCCTGTTGGGCTTTTTTCAGATCAATCGTGTTGAGTTTGTTCATTCAAAATCATTTCTACATCGAGATATTAAGCCCGACAATTTTCTCATGGGCTTAGGAAGGCGAGCAAATCAGGTTTTGATTTAGAATGTATATTTAATTTATGATTGGTTTATTTAAGGATATACAACATATTGTTTCACTTGCATATACAGGTCTATATCATTGACTTTGGTCTGGCTAAGAAATATAGAGATAGTTCAACCCATCAACACATTCCTTACAGGTGAGAAGATTATGTATGGTGTGTTTATTTTTTTGGCCTGAACGTTGTCTTTGAATGTTATATCAAGTGAAGCTTTTATGTATTTAAACTCTAGCTGGGTGGGATGTATAAAAATCAGAAGGGGAGATTACATTTTATTGATATGGTTAATGAAGCTTGATTATATAGTGATGTGCTTATAGTGCAAACACTAAGAGAGCTTATATACCACTTTCTTTGAGTTGCTTGTTATTTTTCTATGCATAGTTTTGTTTGCCTGGGAAACGCTCCCTCATTTTTTCTTCTCTTCCTTCACTGTTTTATTTTAAGTTCCAATTCTTGTTATTAAAAGTTTTTGAATGGTACTACATGATTTTACTTTTATTGAGCATTTAAACTAAGTCAACTCTTAGTTATTTGTGTTTTTATTGAAGATATATCTGCAGCTATTTAACTCTGTAAGGGGTCCTTTGAGAATTAGATGAAGGATGATTTTTTTATTTTTATTAAAAGTTTCTGAATGTTACTACATGATTGTGCTTCAGTTGAACTTTTAAACCAAGTTAACACTTATTTGTTTGTATTTTTATTGAAGAGAATATCTGCAGGTGTTTAACTCTTTAAGGGGGTCTTCTAGAATTAGATGAGGAATGGTGTTTAGACTTGGATGGGGGATGGTGTTTCTAATGATATTAAAAATTTCTGAATAGTATTACTTGATTGGGCTTCAATGGAACATTTAAACTAAGTACACATGTATTTATTTGTTTTCTATGAAGTCTGTGGATGTTTAGCTCTGTAAGGGGGTCTTCTGGACTTAGACGAGTGTTGATTTTTCTTTTTTGCTAATGCTTGCTGGCAAGGCACTTATCTTTCAAAAAATTTCCAAGAATTTTTCATATTGGATAAATTTGTACAATTTAATTATGTAATGTTACTTTGTGCTATATGATTACATGATTTGGATTTAGGTTTGAATGCTTTGGATTTATATTATGACATTAAAGTATACCATATATTGCTGTTTGGAGATAAAACACTTTGCTTCTCTGGAGGACGATGAAATTGATGGTGGAATGGAAATGATGCCTGTATTCTTAACACTGCTGCATTTAGCTTACTGTCTGGATTTTTATCACTTTAGACTGTCTGTCTAATTTGTATTACGTAATAGAATGAGCATTTCACTCTTTCATGCTGTGGATTATCTGTGGTTACTTTGGTAAAGCAATTCTTCATCATATTGGTCATCACACTGCAGGGAAAATAAAAATTTAACTGGAACTGCCAGATATGCAAGCATGAACACTCATCTTGGGATTGGTGTGCTCACTTTCCGCTCTTGTTTTTCTTCTTTATGTGTTGATCTTCCCCTTAAAGTAACCTTTCATGCTTTATCATATTGACTTTTATTTCTTGTGCTTTGGACTGCATAGAGCAAAGCCGGAGGGATGATCTAGAATCTCTTGGTTATGTGCTTATGTACTTCCTACGAGGAAGGTGACTCTTTCAACCTGCCTTCTTATTTTGCATGCTTTGTGTTGGTTTCCTTATTGATGCCTCTTTTTTCTTTGTAGTCTTCCATGGCAGGGACTTAAAGCAGGAACTAAGAAACAAAAGTATGAGAAAATTAGTGAAAAGAAGGTTTCTACTTCAATTGAGGTAAGCTATTTGTGAGACCACCTGGCATGCATACTCTTCCTCCAGGACTTGGAAATTGTGATAGGAGATACTTTGCTTTTTCAGGCCTTATGTCGGGGTTACCCAACAGAATTTGCATCGTATTTCCATTACTGTCGTTCGCTGCGATTTGATGATAAACCAGATTATGCCTATCTGAAAAGAATTTTCCGTGACCTCTTCATTCGTGAAGGTTTGAATTATTTGATACCATATTATTAATATTTCTTTTCTGTAGGCTTAATGTTTTCCAGCTTCATGCCTTTCCTTAAATATTAGATTGATCGAATGACATTCATGTTTCACCCTTTCATTGTGTCTATTGATCATTTTCACAGGCTTCCAGTTTGATTATGTATTTGACTGGACTATTTTGAAGTATCAGCAATCTCAGCTGGTTACACCACCAGCTTGTGCCATTGTAAGTGTTTTTAGCTTTTGTTATGCTGGGCATTCGTGTTGGCAACATCTGTATAATGCTTGTTCTCGTTAGGTCCCTGGTGCCGGAACTAGTGGTGCAACACCTCCAGCTATAGCCAGTGCTGACAGACAAACAGGTAATTTCTTTGTTTTTCTTTTTGTATTGATGCAATTATTTATTTCATGGCTGGGCTTTTATTATCATCATGTCTTAGTTTTCTAATGGATGTATTAGAGTAATTTTTCATTGCTCTCTTCCTTGGGTTGTCATCAGCTTCTTTGTTTTCTTGGACAATTATTTTATTTTTCAAAATAATATTTTGCGCCTATGTTGGTGGTTTCTCTCTTTTTCTTTTGTTGGGCTAAAAAGATTTGGCCTTTCTGGAATTTTCATTTGCTGGGGTTCATTGTAACTTCTTATCTTGGCTCAGGTGGGGAGGAAGTTCGGCCAACTGGTTTGGCTTCAATGGATTCTTCTAGGCGAAGAATGTCTGGACCAATTATGAACTCTGGAAGTTTTTCGAAGCAAAAGAGTCCAGTTGTAAATGAGCCTCCAATTACTAAAGATGCTGTGGTAAGTTACTTGTTGTTTTAATGCTTATCTTTTTGATGTATGAGTGTGCAAGCATATGTCCCTTCTATTTAGTGCTTCTCTGATATTCTTGTCATGTGTTATATGTTGTTCTTGCTTAAATGCATGATGTTGAACTTGGATGATTCAGTTTTGGTGTACCATTTGAAAGTATGCTAATGCTTTCTCATGAACCGGGCTCGATTGAAACTTGTACAATGGGATGCGGTTGTTGGGTGCTTGGGAGTTAATAGTTGCTAGTCCGAGCTTCATAATTTTTGTTATCTCTTTTTCCCAGTTTTGTTTGTGTGATAGATTCGATGAAACTTATGTTCTGTTGTAAACTTAAACATGCTTTACGCTTGGAGCATGCAGTTATCAGGCTCCAACTTTTTGGGGCGTCCAGGTGGATCCTCAAGGCGAGCTGCTGCTGTTTCTAGTAGTCGGGATGCATTTGTTTGTAGTGAGGCCGAACCTCAACAATCACGCACAACTGAGGCAAGTCCTGGAGCAATGCACAGAATTTCAAGCGGACATAGAAGTTCTCCGGTTGGATCTTCAGATCCTAAGCGCACATCATCGGGGAGAAATACCACTCACATCAAGAACTATGAAACTACCCTGAAGGGTATTGAGAGCCTGCATTTTGACAGTGATGAGAGGGTTCATTATTAGGTATTATGGGTTGCCATGGGTGCATGCAATGTTGTAAATCATGAACTGGCTGGTGTGATGTTACACGTCTATTGCAATAGAATATGTTTATTTCTCTTGGGAGTTGGGAAGAAAGTTGTTACTCGGAGGAGCGAGCCCGGGCAAATCAAAGATTTGGTTTTACAGAGTCAGAAGCTGAAGGTTTGTGATTGTTTTGGAAGCAATTTTGAAAGAGCCGATCTTAACCGCACAAAATTAAAGTCTGGCTAGGCTCTGTCCATGCGGCAGGCACACTATTTCTCTCTCTCCCTCTCTCTCTTTGGTGATAATCCTTCGCCACCCCCACACCCACCCCCCCAAAACAGTCAACCCTTATTTCTGTGGTAAGCTGTTCATTTGAAGCTTTGATTTTTTTTTTTTTTTTTTAATTTTTATGATGTTTGAACTCACAGGTTTATAACTTGTTGGCCCTGTAAATAGGCCACTGTATTGATAATTCCTCTTTTAGATTTAAGCTTCTAATGTTCCCTAAAAGAAATGCTTTCCCTTTTTTTCTTTTATTTTTTGTCTTGTAAGACAAGCGAATTAGAATTGCGTTCTAACTTTATGGAGTACGGCAGCGCGCGATCCGACTGGACTTGAATTCAAATGCTGTTATTTCATTGTTGTGGTCGAGCAGTCACGAATCACGCGTCTCATGGCAACCATTCCTGATCTTAACTCTGGTGGCGTTAGTATGCAAAAGCATTTGAATGCTATGCTATGCGGTATGTAAACACATAATGAATGCTTGTTCATTTCACCAGTGTCTAACCTAGATCGGGTAATTTTCAGCCCCAAACACAGATGCCTGTAACCAGGCATCTGCAACAAATAATCTCCAATTCCACTCTATTTACAGTAAAAGTTTAAAACACTTTAAATCGAGGGTATAATTATATACTAGTTGTCAAATATAACAAGGGTGAATGATTGATAAATATTAACTGAATTTAAGTAACTGAGATACGGTGTTAAAGTATTCTAAAAATTACATAAAAATATAACAATTACAAAAGATGCCTTGTGGTAGAAAGTCCTAAACAATCTCTATTCCAATAAGCAGGAAAGGCCTGAAATCATGATGAGAAATGTTACGTCTCTCAGGCAGTTTGGCTTAAAACAAGACATGCAGTTTCATGATAGAAAGCATCACAGAGACCAGACCTGACCGAACCGAACCAAAACATTATCTACCACGAGCTAACTGGCTTAATTTAGTACTCCATAAAATAGATAACTAAACTAAGTCCCCTTGAAAGCTACATTCTCTGCACTCCAAATATCTCTCGTAAAAAGGGAAAAGAAAGATACTTAAAAAGGGAGAGCAAACTGAGTAGTGGCATACTACAAACAAATGAGATCTCCCAGGATTTCCTTAACCTCGGTGGATCAAGTTACTGAGAAAGCTCCCATGCCCTATTTATTTACGCAACTGATGCTGGTAGCCAAACAGGAAATGCGGCTTTCCAGTGTTTAAGAATGTGGAGAAAGGATATTATAATAATATCATCTGTACACGGAAACTCTTATAACTTTATGATCTTGTCCACAAAACTTATAGAAGCACAATTTTATCTTGATTTGATGTATTGATTAACTCTGAAATTCCCAACTGAAAAAGCAATACAGAGAAATTGTAATCTAACAAAGACATTTTTAACATATATTCCAACGGAACTGTAATCTTACTTTTAAACATGCAGAAGAAGGCCACATTTTTTCCTTAGAAATGTGAATCCCGATCCCAGACGAAAAAAAAAAGGAAAAAACACCCCAGTTTTCCATAGCTTACCCTTTTAGAGGAAAGCTAACTATTTCAAAGATAGTCACGTAACTATAGAAAGTAAGCTTCAAATGAGAAGAACAAATACAAGAAGCTTCCTAAAGATGAAAACAAATGAAAGTTGATTAGAAGACAAATTTGTGGATGAAGCTAAGCCAGCTCTACCCTACTTTAATTTACATTGAATCCTACAATTTGAAGCAAGGCTTTGACAACATAAGGGAAATTGAGATCAAGAACCTACTTCCAATCCAACACAAAAGTAGTCGATAAGAGACTAACAGGGGCTTATCTCCACCAAATTCCAAATGAATTTCCGATGTCTCCGAGCCCAAGCAATTGAAAACTTACTGATCAAAACATTAAGCTAAAACAGCAATTACAATCTCTCAACACAAAATATGGAGAAAGAGCACACAGCATATAAAATTTTGAGTGAATTAAATTAAATAATCTATTGAAACTTCACAATATGCCACAACCACATTAAAATTAAATAACCTCAAGTAGCTAATAGTTAGAGAAAATTAGAGTGTGTGTGTAACTCCGAAAAGGAATCAAGTATACAAAGCAAAGCAAGAACTCTTTTATTCATCAACAGAACCCAATTCGTGAAACAAGTAATACTCCTAAACATATTCATAGACTTATGTAAAACAGGTAACAAATTAAACTAAGTGAAAACATGAACAGCAGAAACAAAATATGGAAACAATTATTACCACCAACCATAAACCATTCTACTGTATCTGTCCTTAATCCACCTAAAACTTTTTTTTAAAGAACCTTTAACCTTGCCTTCAACAGTGTAGACCTTATAGCTGGCAACCCTCTTCTTCCTCTGCAATTCTGGATCATTAAAACTCCAATTTTTTGAAGAAGACCCATTTGTTGACTTGCCTTTCTTGAACTTGACATCATTGTTTTGCGTTTGTTGCGTGGGTATAGGAGGAAGTGAAGATGCATAGCTTGCACTGTAACACCTGAGATCTTGCATACCGTTGATGCCATAGGAGGGAGGCGGTCCAGTTGTTGACCCGTAGTAGTTATCTAACTGCATTCTTCCATCACCGCATGATTTGGATCTGAAATCTTCCATGATGGTTTCAAAGAAGAAGAGAAAAGATTTTAACTTTTTCTATAGCTCCACATACAAAAGATAAATTTTTTGGGTCTAAAAGTGGAGCATTTTTCGCCCCAGAACCCTGGTTTGTTCGGTGGAGTTTGTGCTTTGTTGCTTTATGTATTGTGGGATTGGGTAATTGTCTTCTTTCCTCTCGTCTCCTTTTTTTTTTTTTATTTATTTTTTTTATTAAAGCAAAGCTGAACTGCTTGTGAGATTCTATGAAAGTGCTGACTAAGGTGCTGAGTATCTACTTCTCTCTACCTATTGTCGGTGGTGCTTCGGGAAATTTACACCGCTAATGAAACTTTGCCACGGTAACTTGGTTGCTTTTAAAGAAATTGGAGACAGAAGAGAAGAGTTTTCAATTTGGTCCCTTACCTTCGGCATATTATAGATTAAATGGATAGTCATAGGCCTAGGCCTAGAGAACGACGACAAACCATGTACTTAAACTTTAGAGAAGAAAAGTTAATAAAAATGGCAAAGCCCATGTATAACTGTAGCAATGTTGGTATTGGAGCTGTATGATTTTAAATGGAAAGGGAAACACCCCAAATATATGAATTGTAATTCATTCTTTGACCAAAATAATGCTTCCTGAAAACAAAAACAAAAAGAAAATTGGGAACATTGTGTTGTGCATGTAACGTGACGTGAGGCAACAATCTTCTTAGCTGTTTCAATCTGCAAGCCTGGTGGTTCAAAGGAAAGGGAAGGACCACAAACATCATGTTTAACGTGTCTCTCAAAGAAACAACAAAATCAATTTACTACAAAAATTAAACTGAATTAGTGGGTTGATGTTTTCAAACTTATCACGTGTCATTATCTGAATTCAATCTTTAAAATCACATCCCATTCCAACAATAATAAAATGGAACAACCCATTAGCCAGAGATTGATCATCATAAATCATGTACATTTTACAGTACAATTGCACTTATAACCAGCATGCACTATCATGCCATTGGCAACATATACCTGCCCACCAAATTATACTTTCAAAATTGCTTTGTATACTTCATGGTATTGACAAAAATTCACTCAGGAAACATGTATACAAAATGTCATGATGGAACATATCAGCAGGAAGCAGCAGCAGCATGACATCAAAATTCAAATCAGAACAGCACGATGCCTCACAATTAATGTAGTTAAGTTTGTCGAACGGCAGAAGCAACAGATCTATCACAATTTTACTGTTGGAAGCATTTCTCATCCATGTGCTGAGATATTCCATGAATTGCAAGTTTATTTAACTTTCACTCCACGATTCATCAAGTCATGGTAATACAGAAGAACACACATGGGCTGACCAAAAATGCAGAAAATGAACCAGAATATCATATTTCCCACCTGACAACAGAAAAAAAAAGAGAAAAAGAAATAATTAAATAGAACAGGTATGCAACACAAAACCATGTCCGCATGTACCTTGTTGAATGATGAATTTCAATTATGAGAAACTTTAGTAGCAAAGATCACGAATATATGTATTCAGTTCTCTCTCACTTTTCCAAGCAACAAATATAGCTTAATTACCATGCATCCACCTTTTCTACAGAAGACTTTCACCAT
Organism: Khaya senegalensis; assembly: GCA_032402905.1. Taxonomy (NCBI): domain Eukaryota; kingdom Viridiplantae; phylum Streptophyta; class Magnoliopsida; order Sapindales; family Meliaceae; genus Khaya; species Khaya senegalensis. The sequence continues at coordinate 8,198,556 of CP135556.1, read as the reverse complement.
GATGTTGCTGCCAACTATTTTAATGCAACCCCTTAAGCAAATTAACTTCATTAGATTTTGTAGTGTCATCATAATCTAACTTCAAAATTAATCTTCGAAGCTTTTCAATCCATCAACAATATAGTATCTCCTGAAAATTTTGGTGAACTTAGTTCAAAAAGGCAACGTGATTGACAAGCAGTCCCTTAAGTTCATCACTTATAAGACAAAAAGAAGAAAAACTAGAGGACACCAAAAGAAAAGAACAAAAAAGAAAACACACACACACATAGATATACATACATACATACATACATACATACAAATAGATATGTATGTATGTTTTTGACAAGCACCACAAAAAGAGAAATAAAAAAGGACCATGTTTCAAAAACTCTTATAAATATTTCATTTTTCATATAAATTATTGTAAGTTTCTCCAAATTCAATTTTAGGGGGTGGAAGCAGGCCTAAATACGTAGTCATCCACTTCTTTTCTTATCCTCACCCATGAAAGAACACAAACAAGAGGAAAAGAAATGACCGTTTCAATGTTTCCCTTGGGTTCAACAGTACAATGAAAAAGTAGCAAGCACTTAGCACTATAATCGTTTGCAGAAAGTTAAAACAAATTCCAGTCCTGCCACACTTTAGCTACATATAATCAATGATAAGTTAATGCTGTACGGAAACTGATTGCTGATGAATGAACTAGGCTTGATTAAGGTTGAAAGAGTAGTAGTAGAAGCAAAAAAACATACCATAGAGCTTCTGAACCGGTTTTGCAGAAAATTCGTGATCAAGACCAAGGGAACCTGATTCAAACAATAATGGTAAGGAGCCACCAGTGCAAAAGTAAGAGATAACTAGTTAAGGTTACTCTTGTTATTTTTTCAGGTAATTTTTTGCTTGGGGGAATGGGGACAATGAAAGGTCCACTTTAATTACTGCAAACTAGATTTGAACAGAGATCCACCATCCTAATAATGAGAAGAAATCACAAAATTCATACCTGAAACATAATTCCACTAAAAGCCCACAACTTGAAAATGTGGCAAGGAACAGCGATGCACAACTGTGAAAAATGATAATACCAACCGGCATAAAAATCAAGAAATATATTGCATGGCAAGCAAGGAAAAAATAAAAAACGTGTGCGATAACATATTGCTAGATACACTCATAGCTACATAACTGTCACTACTTGAGTTAGATACAATCACTGAATTCAAAGCAGGCTTCTTCAACTTTGAGCAGACAAAAAATGAAGGAACTAGAAGTTTGGCTAATATAATTGCCAAATGTACGAAGTAGAAGTTGATATACAAAGTAGTTATGGGCATTCCACCCATTTAAACAATTCTGATGCCCCATATATCACAACACACAGCCTATTGACCAGTAATTCTCCTGTGTAATTTCATAACCAATAAAGTTTTGACACTACTAAGCAAGACCTTCAAGACTGCAGACTTGTAATTTGGCAACTTTATTCAGGGCAGAGTTTGGTTTTTTTTAGGGTGGGGGGGGGTGGGTTTGGTGGTGTGTGTGGAAAACTTGACAAATAAGTCACCCTTGCTGCCACTCTACAGAACTGCACACGAGGTTTTCACCTCATACAGCTTCTCATTCAATTCTTTCTAAGTCATTGGGTCCATGTTCTCATTTGGCAATCTACTCCCCTCTCTGGTAGCACCCTTGTCATTGACATAAAAAATGTAGAGCCTGTAATGGTTATGGTAGGTGGTTCATGGTTTGGCTCCTGATAACCAGTGTGATCTGTGTGAATCATAAAATCCAATCCATAATTAAAATGTATACCTAGGTAAGTTACACCAACCCTCACATTCTTAAAAGTAAAAAGTGATAAACTCCCCATGCATTGATTGTGCATCTCACCAAAAATAACTCTCTATAGTATGTGTACTATATCATATTGGATTCTCTGAATTATTCACAATCTCGATAGGTATTCCACGAGAAAAACAAATAATATAAACATTTTCATTACTTTCTACCTGTAGCCATGACTGATCGCAAAAGATTTTATATTGGAGAAAGCTAAAGGTGTTACATAACACAGAAACAAACCTCATGGAATATGGCTGAGACAAAGAATGCAATAACAATGGCAACTCCCTGAATAAGTAAAACAAAATCAAAAGGATTCAAAAATTAATAACTGTCAAAGTCTCAACTGTTGATAGATACTAAGGACAAACAGAAATTCTTAGTATAAAGTTTGTTACAGCTTCACTCCTTATATACAAACTTAAGATGTTGAGGAATCAGAGTCAAGTTAATCAAGGGGGCATACTAGAGATTAAATACTTTTGTCAGCCTCCCCTGTAAGCTTACACTATTGGATTTAGTGGTTCCTCAACGTATATGGATATAGATCATTTGTTAGCTCAAAGATGTCTAAATTGATTGTTTATCACCTCCATTAGCTTGTATTTTGGGTAAGACATGCAGTTTTACTCCCACAGTTAACAAACTAAAGATGAGGAGGTAACTTTTTCCTTACTAAGGCATGGAGAAAGGGCAATTTACCTTGGGTATTCCATGCCGTAAGCATGGAAAATAGACATGCCGAACCATCCATTTATGAACAGGCTGTGAACAAAATTCCATCAAAGAAACAATTAACATTTCAAGATGTCAATGTTAAGAAAATTGGAAATTAAACCCAGTGAATTGTAATAATGGAAAATTCTTATGCTGATAATCTTCTAATCCTTTATACTAATGTCTCACAACAAAAGAGTATGACATTCCCAGAGAAATGAATTTGTTTCTGTTGAAATGAACTGCAACACTAGGAGACAAAAGCATCTCTGACCATGCAACAGGAGTTAAAATATTTAAACAATGTATATATAGGTATATATATGTGTGTTTGTGTGTACACAAACACATATATGAAAAAGGAACTAAAAAGAGAAGCAGAAGTGGACTAGGAAGATGCCATGGCATAATACTAGTCCCACTTCATTTCACATTCACTGCCCAAATAATAACAACATTCAACAATGTAAATATTATAATAATTTATAGCATCAAAGATTGAGTGATAATAATTTATAGCATCCAAGATTGATTTGCAAGTTAATAAAAAGAAAAATACTACAGCCAAATAATTTTGAGTTTATATGGTTAATAAGACTCATAAGATCATAATCAGATAGAGAAAATTAATGATAAACCCCCAGGATCATACGGATCATAGTTGATAGAAAAGAGCTGCAACTTGAATAAAGAATCATACCATATTCCACATTCTCCAGTACTGATGAAAGCCACGGAACAAGGGAGAGCATACAAAACATAAAGAGTTTCTTAGTTAAACTGAGCAGTCTTGTTAAAATAAATAATCTGAGGAAAATGTTTCACATAATATAGGACCTACCTCCTCAACAGTTTGTGCATTCCACCAATCCTTATAGAACTCACGATCACCAAAACAAAGCAGCTCAGCGAGTATGTTTAGCCTGCATCAACACATATATATGTAAGAATAGCATGCCTTGAGGAAAAGTTGTGGTATATAATATGGAGACTATCAGATTAATGTACATCATCAAACATATAAGCCAGACATGAAAGTGAGAGTGAGAGAAGAGACGGAAAGATCTATGCACTTAACATTGCATTACAAGAAAGAGAATTTAACAAAAGAAACTTCCATAGAAAGAAAACTAAACAATGTATCCAGGTTATTTGAACAGTTAAGTCAAGAACCAATTAGAGAAAAGTGACTTTATGTCTTTATTGATCTTCTTTTTAAGCCTTTAAAGCAGGTTTTGTTTGGTGGAGCTGGGATTGTTGGGTTGTTTCAGTGGTGGAAAAGGAAAGGCCAAATGCTGGAGATTTATAGCATCATTTCAATCCATCAAGAACAGACAGTAAACAATGCATGGCACTGGAATACATCTACAAAAATAAGAATATAGATACAATCAATTCCCCACCTGAAAATGATCCATAGAAGCATGCATACAAAATTACCCGGAATTACAGTTATGGAAATATTCATGATACAACTTAAATCAGAAAAAACAAAGAAAGCTTTGCAAGTACTGAAATTTTCTACAAGAGCCAGAAGAAAGAGGATGCTTCACTAATTAAGAAGAGAAAACACACCAGAGGTGAAAAAAGCAGTAGAACATGCAAAGCCACACATATAGGTTTGGAACTGAAAGCTTCAGAACTCTTTCTATGGCATATAAAAGGTTTCCTTTGAAAGGGTGTTGTGAATTCTGGACAATGGGATTGATATACTGCAGAATTATACCAATGAAACCAAGTTAGGTTGCCTGTGCCATTCGCAAAAACCGGGGAAAAAAAGGAAAAGGTAAAACTAGAGCTAAATGATCAACTAATTACTACTTACTTGTTCTATTATAAATCCCATAACTCCTGTAAAGATTATTAACTTGGCAAATTGACGAACCACCCAACCTTTCCGTACATAAGCCGTACGTGGATAACTTGTCTACAATCATAATCAATGAAAATAAGAGCTGTTATAATTAGATCATAATGATAACTTCAGAATTACATGCATTAAGTGAACAACAAAAGCAAGCTATTTAAGCCAAATTTAAACAAATAGATTTAAAGAAAACAAAATAAAAATGAATATAAAAATTTGAATGCTGTAAAATGCTTATTTAAAAAAAGAGTTATTGTGATTTCCAGGCAACAGTGACCCTCATCTGTCATTTGAAATAAATACACAAACTACCAGCACATTGGTAAAATTATTACTCGGAGCACATTCTATACATTATCTCTATATATTACAACATTAAAATTCTTACCTACTTGTGTCTTTTAAAAGAAAAAAAATCAAGCATAAAGGGTTTTCATTTGTTTATCCTCACAAACACAGTATGACATACCCAAAACACTGCAGACAGCATTCCAAATCCATCTAAAACATATTGAAAAGAATTTACACTCTAACAGTTCACAAGTAGTGGTATTTAGACAATTTCTCAATGAAAAATTAACAATCAACCTGAAAATTCACCTCACATACTGGTCATAAATAAGATATTATAAGCTGCCTTGTACTTCAGTAGTAGTGTAAGCTAAAAGGTCAAAAAGAACACGTAATTCACTAAAGAGATATAGCAAAACAAATCACTTGAACATGCCAGCAGGTAATAGTTCCTCAATTTATTTATACAAGAAACTTGATTGTTACCTGGTAGCATAATGTTGGAGCAACCATGAAGTATGCCAAACTCTTGAAGCTAACATGGTACGAATAATCAACATTTGGAGAGCCAGATGGAGCATCCCCCTACACCATAACAGGACCTTACTTAAAGAATAATGAAGAAGAATTTACTCATTACAATCAAAGGAGATTATTGCATAAGATGAAACCTCCATGAAATTTGGAAAAGAGGGGTGCGAGAGTTCTTATGAAGGAAGAAATGGAAGTTTTAATTCTAAGATGTTATTTGAGAAGAGAGAAATGCAATATGGCGATCATAGTATGAATTTCTGATCACATTTTATCAATTCCCAGCTTATTATGAACAAATATCAAGCATATGTTTATCTATAATAATTAGCTGTGAACTCTTTTAACTGCATTTCACTGTACCTTGTCAACTGACTTGGCAAGTGCTCTCATGTCACAGTTAGTATGTGCATAAGATACCAACTTTAACCACACAATGCAAGCAAAAAGCATCAATGTGACACCAGACAGAAAAGCAGAGTCGCCCCTGCACAGTTCAAAGTCAGTGAATCCAAAAAAAGTTTTAACAATTAATTAATAACAACCAAGGAAAATGAATGCAAGAAAGTAAATTTGGAATCAATTAGTAAAACTTAAACCATTTACAAACTCCGACTTGCATCTTCAATTCCCAATTCCAACTTGTTCTCCAATTCCCTAGTGACTTTCTTATTTTAACCATTTACCTAAATCTTTCATAATTCTAAAATGCATAATCAATTTCCTGTTGACTTCCTCATTCTTTTATGCATGTTTAGTGGATATTGGCAATGACAATCAAATACAACATAACCCAAATCAATTATTGAGTTACAAGTTACAGTTGTCAGAAGGTCTTGACAATCCTCCCTTTCCTGAATCCCCCAATTCTTATACAGGAATCTTCCGGAGTACAAACAAAAAGTTTTGAGTACAATGCATTTCATAATTATGTCCTCCAATTACTCTAAGTGGGCTACCTTTTGATAACTAAATAACAAATTCAATGTTTAAATAACATCGAAATAAAAAATACACAAGAAAATGAACTTGCCTGAGTATCACAAGAACTGGATATAAAACTGCAGCTGTAGTAATGATTACATTAAGCAAAATAACAACCTGCAATATGAGATTACAAAGTTCAAAAACTGTATCTTATTATTCTCTTAAAATATTCAGCATACCATCTCCATTATTGACAAAATATACACAAGTACTACACCCGGAATATCCAGATGACAAAAAATTTATATGGTTAAAATTCAAACTCATCAAAAATTAGCTTTGCAACAGTAAGACTTGGATCACTTACAGATTCGGATATATAGTTTTTCTGTGCCAACTTTTCAACTAAGAAGGCAGTGAGTGGGAATATAGGTAGAGTGAGGCTGCAACAGGAACCAGAATTCCAATACAAACTCTTTGTGTTAAAGAAAAGAACCATTAGAGTTGAAACTGAAAATTTTGATATTGCCTTCAAATAATCATCCCTTACCAACACATAAGGAGGGGCCAATCGCTCAATGATGTTGAACTAAACCAAAAACCACTCTTAATCAACCAGCCATACTGCATCGACAGTAAAAACAACACCGAGTGAATGAAAACTATGAACTTTAAAACGGCACGTCGTTTGATAATGTAAGGCACCAACCTTCATTAAATTTTCAATAATAAGCCGGCTGTTAACGGCAACGAGCACTACTATACATAGATTGAATAGCCCTGCATGACTCTGCTGTAATATGAAAAACTTAATATAATAATTAATTCAGACAATTAAAAAATAAAAAAGTAAATACACACACACACACACACACACACACACATATATATATATATATTTAAAAAAAGTAGCTACCTGTCTGAAAATGGCATCGGAGCTAAGAGGACTCTCCTTGATTCTACGATGAGCCGGAACGGAGGGCCGATAAGTGAATCTTATATCGAGTCCTCCGCCGTGATTCTCACCTTTTTCGATCTTTTCGCCGTTCCCGGTAATAGAATTCCTCGATTCCGTCGGTGCTTCAACGGCTGTAGCCTGACCATTTATAATCGAATTATCGAGTTTTCCGACGTTAGTATCTCTGTTTGCGTCAGAGATTGGCATCTTTCGCAGCGAAAAATTACGATCGGAGTCAGTCATGCTGGTGGCGGTGGCGGGGGTGCCTCCTACACCATCAAGTGAGTCTGAAATCGCCATTAGAAAATCATTAAGGAAGAAATGATTGGGAGAGTAGCAGAAGCTTATTATTGAAAGATTAATAAATAAAAAATTGGCAGAGAGATTATTTGTCTAGAGAGAGAGAGAGAGAGAGAGAGAGAGGAGTATCTTACTTCAACGAGTAAATGAGTCCACATGTGTCAGCATGTGGCACAAGTAGTAGTATTTTGTAGACTTCACGATGAGAGAGAGAGAGGGAGGAGGAGAAGACTGGAAAGATTCGAAGAACAGAATAACGGAACAAAGGAGGCGAGGGTGGGTGTGTACCAGATTGCAAAATTTTAATATAATTTAAGTAAAAGACAAAAAAAAAAAAATAAAAGGAGGTGTCAACCGAGTACTCTTTTTTTTTTTTTTTAAGGAAAAAGGAATTATGGACCCTGGTTTCTAACGAAGAAGTCCTTCCTTCCAGTTATTCCTTCCAGTTATTGGTTTATTACAAATAGATGTTCCCTACACCCACCCCCCCCTATCTACAATTTATCCAAAGTAGGTAGGCAGGTACTTATTTGGTAAAACTTACAATTCACTGTTACACTATAACTGACGCGTTTGCTAGCTGTCATTTCGTTACAAATACATAGGTTCATATTTGTCTAGGACTAATTCATTCAATTACAAATGATTACAACTTATTTTTATTTTATTATTTATTAGACCTAGTTACTTTATTTGCATCCCAAAATTGAAATTAAAAAGATAAAATATATATATATCATAAATCTGTGTGCGCCTTGGTGCATGAAATAAAAAGAGCGGCCGCTTTTGGAAGTAATGCCGTATTGGGTGTTTGTATTGTAGCTTGAGATGAAGGTTCCAGTAGTAGAGAGGGTGGGTGGGGGATGTGAGAGAAAGGCGTTATTGTAGTAAATAGGTTAATGGGGGCACTTTTAGATTGTAATATTTTGGAGTTTGATGGTGTCATGTAAACTGAGCCAAAAATTTGCTAATTGACAGAAGATACCATGAACTGCAATGGAATGGAATGGACCCCATAGCCAAGCTTTACAGGCAGTGCAAACATCCTCGAACGCGAACAAGAACGAAATCACAAGCTTAAGCTTAAGGTTGGCAGATGAAGTCAGTCAGTCAGTCGGTCATTTTTGGTTTGGAGTATTAATCAATCATGACATTTACCAAACCCGGAACTCTTGGAAATGGACACCCATACACACGTTAAAAGTCAGTTTTGATAAAATATTGCATTGAATATAATCAGGTGTGCCATGTGTAAACATGTTCAAAGCACATCCACCACTTTTAATCTTTTCTTGTTTTTATATTTAAATTAGATGGTTGGCTTCTTAATTTGAAAGACTTTGTTTTAAAATTAACAATATCAGTACCCCTCCTCCTCCTCCTCTTTTTCTTTATTTATATTTTTAAAACACTGTTACAGTAAGATTGATTAACAAGTTATTATTATTATTTTTTTCATGTAGTCAAATATAACGGAGCAAGCATGTCACTAGAACTAGAATTATAATTTGAGGAAATCGAATTCTTACTACCCAGTCAATTGTCACATGTCAATAAAAATTTTAATTATCAAATCTCTCTAATAAATTATCAATAACACCAAAGATATAAATTTATACAAACTTTTTTTTAAATATAAATTAAAGAATATGTTTAAATGCGTCTCCTCATATTTAATAAAATTACATACAAATATAAATTTTTATAAAATTAATAAAAAATATTTTTAAACAGTAACACCATTATATTTGAATATTGATAAACTTATTAAAATAATACAATGATTAAACTAAATTTATATGTATAATTTTAAATATAAATTTTGTTTCTCACATAACTCCCTTTAAATTTAGAAAACTAAGAGAGAGTAATTTTGAAAACTATTTTTTTTTATATTTTAATATTTAGTT
>CP135556.1:8057818-8189147 GCA_032402905.1 Khaya senegalensis | reverse complement strand
TATATAATATAAATATGTATAAATTGATATTATAAATTATTTATTTGTATAAAATATTTTAGTTATTATAAAATATTTTCATAGTTATTAAATTATTTATATTATCAAATTAGATATGAAAATATTTTACAACAATTATAATAATTTTATATGAGTATGCTATTTATAATATCTATTTGTATATTTATATTATATAATTTTATATGTATTTATTAAATTAAATAGTTTATAATTTTATATAAGTAAATAATTTACAGTATTGTCTTGTAAAAATTAGTACATAATTTATTTATATTTATTAAATTAAATTAAATTAAATGTCAAAAATATGATAACTAGCATTTAAAGATATTTTGTGTTCATTTTTAAAATTTTAAGAAAAGTATATGAAAAATAAAACTAATATTGAAAATTATAAATATAAAATTATTTTAGTTATTTTATTATCTTAGTTAATTGACTAATGGTTAAATATCATGATATTAATATTGAAAGATATTTTCTATTAGCTTGATTAAAATTCGTATCTATATGATTTTATTAAATATTAAAAGTGATATTTGAAAAGGCCCTTATAAATTATTATTGTCACATTTATACATACATATATTCATATATATATATATATNTGATATTATAAATTATTTATTTGTATAAAATATTTTAGTTATTATAAAATATTTTCATAGTTATTAAATTATTTATATTATCAAATTAGATATGAAAATATTTTACAACAATTATAATAATTTTATATGAGTATGCTATTTATAATATCTATTTGTATATTTATATTATATAATTTTATATGTATTTATTAAATTAAATAGTTTATAATTTTATATAAGTAAATAATTTACAGTATTGTCTTGTAAAAATTAGTACATAATTTATTTATATTTATTAAATTAAATTAAATTAAATGTCAAAAATATGAGAACTAGCATTTAAAGGTATTTTGTGTTCATTTTTAAAATTTTAAGAAAAGTATATGAAAAATAAAACTAATATTGAAAATTATAAATATAAAATTATTTTAGTTATTTTATTATCTTAGTTAATTGACTAATGGTTAAATATCATGATATTAATATTGAAAGATATTTTCTATTAGCTTGATTAAAATTCGTATCTATATGATTTTATTAAATATTAAAAGTGATATTTGAAAAGGCCCTTATAAATTATTATTGTCACATTTATACATACATATATTCATATATATATATATATTAGTAAATTTTTATTTACTTAAATATAAGTATAAGATTGCCACATTTGTTAGTAAATGAATGAAAAGTGAGAGGTTGTTAGTAAATGAATGAAAAGTGAGAGGTAGAGCTCTCAATTTTAGTGTTGAATTGCTTACCTTTGAAAAAACATAGATATTGGCAATATTGCATGAGTGTAAATGGCTACAATGGTCAATTTTATGACCGTCCAAAATTTTGAAAAGTTAAACTATCATTAAATTATAAATAGTTCAACATTTTCAACTTGTATATTTAAAAAATTTATGATAAAAAAGAAAATAAATTATTAACTTAAATATGAAAGTATATTTATAAATTTAAAGTTTGAAGGACGTAATAACAAATTGAATGAATTTTCTTATGATAAATCTTAATTAGCAACCAAAGTTTGTAGTAGCCATGTTGCTTTTTTCATTAACGACCATAGCTCATTTTGTTTTGTTTTATATAAACATAACATATTTAGATTTTTTTCTTTCAATAAAATAACAGTAAATATGGTTGAATATTGATTTATTTTTGAGAGTTTTTAGAATAACAATTGGCCTTAAATAACCCATATGTTTAATAAATTAATCAATAGATGTATTATAATTTCTCTATTTTATTTTACTTGTGTTAAAAATTTTTTGTCATCTCTACTTATTCTTTCAAGATGACAAAAGTATCCTACCAAATTCATAAAATTTAAATTTATTTGTGCTTTATGTTGTGCTCAATTTTAAAAGTCAACATACTTGATCAATAAATCCATAAAACTTGATTCACTATTCAATTTTAAAAGTCAATATACTTGACCCATAAACTTCATTAAAGTTGTGTCATGCTAATTCATTAATTTTTTCTATTTTTAATATTTAAATAATTTTAAGAACTTTTAATTAACTAAAATTATATAAATATTACTAAATTATCTTATATACAACTATTAATATTTGTATTATTAATTCTTTCTAAATTTTAAAATTTTTAAATATTTAACAAATTATTTGTTCTCTTGTGTAAGTTTGTTTAGCTATTAAACTTTTGTATATAAAGTGTGAACCTAATTGAAATCCATGTAAATTGACTTATTGCACTAAATCCCTTTTTCTTGCGTCAAGCACAAACCATGTCATGCCAACGCTACCATTTTACCACCTTTAGTTTGCATACCAAAAATTAAAATGAACTCAAAAAAGCACAAGCAAATTATTGCCAAAAAAAAATCCTTATTATTACAAATGACCTTAGTTAACAAAAAATTTAAAACAACATATTCTCATTCATGTTATGCCAACTGTAGCATAAATAGGTTTCATATTGCGAGACCAGATAATTAAATATCTTAAATTAAGATAATACATCTCTATAAAAAAAGAATTTAACTAGACATAATAAATGAGAAAAAAGATCAAAGGAAAAAAAAAAAAAAAGCACAACAAATCACATTTAACACTAATAGGAAATCCATTTCTCCTAATAAATAGTGGAAAGACAAAATCTATAAGAGGAGATCAACAAAATTTAGTAGGAAATCCATAATAATCATATTGTAAAACTGTGATGACTTGGCCCAATTAGTATGATATTGCCCTCTTTGGTAATCCACAAATGTGATACTTCAAAATTTTGTTTTTGGTATGAAACTTGTTCTTGTCTCACCTTAAAGGTCTTGTACTAATTATAAAAGTCAAAGTATTTATAAAGCAATGCCTATACTTTTATTAAGTAATGTAAGATCTTAAAATCTAGTCCCTTTGAGACCCAACGTCATCATTGACACATTTTTGATTGGGCAAGTTAACTTTGATATTGTTTGTGATAACCTGACTTAACTAGTATGATAGTGTTTGCTTTAACAACCTATAAATATGATACCTCAAAGTTTTGTTCTTGGCATGAGACCTTTTTTTAGCCAACTTAAATACCTCGTATTAGTTAAAAAAAAAAAAAATCAAAGCACTTATAAGACATAACCTAGTATAATAAAACAAGGGCCAGCAGATTAAAATAAATGCAAAAAAGGTAGTTAGGTTGTCTAAAATAAACCCAAAGCCATTTGCAACTTAGCTTAGCTTCTAAAAGGCTCAATTTTCAAAACATTCATATAACTTTTAAGATATTTCAACAATTTGTAAAGCTATTCTCGCTAACATGCTATGAAAAACTCTAAAGAATAAATCCTAACCATTTAAAGTATTCTTCGCAGAGCAAATCCCAACCATTAATTCTAGCCGACCATAACCATGAATCAACCCTATTCCATTGGCTTAGGCATCCATAAAAACAAGCAAACACAAGTAACCAAAAATTGCTTTATAGTGTAAAGTCTTATAAAGTTTTTATATTGTTAAAAGCTTTCTTCTCCAATTTTTCTTGCATTGTTTTCTTAATTATTGTCATGCTGAGTCTTCTAGTGTCTTAGAGCTTTTACAACAAGTTCTCACAATTAATTAAAGCTTGCTTAGCATAATACCACAAGCTTAAACTAGTCAAGTGCCACACATGTTCAGCGAAAACCTTGCATCTCATGGCACGGAGATTGAACCAAGCAATGTAAACAATTTGAAAATATGACAAGCTTACCAGTCATCATGTTAAGTAAGAAGATTGAACTAATCAATATCATTGAGGTGTCGTAAGAAGAATGCGGCTACAAAAAGAGCCAAGATGCTAGAGGAACCTGTACAAGGACTTTTCCATATCTAAGGATGCATTACGCTTGGTTAAGGTGAGATTGGTCAAGCTTGAGCTAGTAATAGGTGACATGCTTGATTGCTTCAATGTTTTTGACTCCAAACTAGATGAGCGTAAACATAAGGTCAACATTATTGATATGGAATACAAGTTCCACGATGTGTTTAATTCTTTTATTACAACTATGAACTAAACCATAGAAAAGTTCAAATGAAATGTGGCCATGCAAATAAACGTCACCAATGCAAGTTAGATATAGTGAAGCAAGATCTTACCATATGTTAGGTTATAGTAGCATTGAATGCAACAGTAAATGGCGTGTCAAAAATTTTAGTTCTTGATCCACTAAAGAATAAAGGCAAGCGAGATATTAAAAAACTTAAAAACTTCCTATGGATGATGGAGCATTACTTGAACATAATAAATATCTTCAACGATTCTGTCAAAATTAGCTTATGCACCTTCTACTTCAAGCATGATGTGATGCTATAGTAAAGTCACCGTTACACTTATATAGAGAGGGGGTTATGCATTATTAACAATTAAAATGTATTCAAGATAGATTTAAATAGACAATTCTACCTTGAAAATGTAGATAAGATGGTGATGAGAAAACTTTATGGGCTTGAATATTGCGAGTCAATCAAATACTTATCATTAGAAAATACAACTTCTTAATATTAAAAATTTCTGACATGCCTAAAAAATCTAATTGTTATTCTTTTTAGATAGACTATTACCATAGGTGGAGCATGAATTAAAGTAGTGAAATATCCAAGACCTTACTTTAATAAAATGGTAATTAAAACGTTAATTGAGTTTCACCGAAAGCCATTTAAAGGTAACAAAAGCAAGAAGATAACTTCAAACTCTAACCAGGTCAGCCATAAGAAAAATAAGAGAGTTTAATCTCATAGGGTGAATTTGTAACTTAGTCAATTATCAAAAGATGATAGATGAAATGATGATTATAGGGTGCACAAGAAGTGGAAGTGGAATTACTTTCTTTGTGGAAGAGTGCATCACATTAAAGAATGTTTATAGTGCTTCAAGCTTAATGTCATCATTAGCACTTACAAAAAGTGACAGAAGGATATACGCTTAAATTTAATACATGTCCTCAACTTGATCAAGGCCAACGAGATGCCAAAAGCATTGGCGTCCAAGGTCAAGCCAATAACAAAATTAAATCTCTACAAAACGTTCAAATACATTAACATTAGCATTAATAGAATAAGTTTCAAAGCATTTATTAATTATGCCATTAACCAATGCTTGATTGTAGAAAAACTTATAAAGCAATTGAGATTAACACACGTTAAAGAGTTAGGATAGATAAATGTTATCGACCAACCTCCTTGGCTAATTTTCAAAATTGCTTAAAACATGCTAACATAGGTCAGGTTATAGTATGAAAAAGGTTGACTTAAACGTCATTTAAAATAGTGTTAGGCAATAGATTCATCCATCATATGTTGTTATTTACCTTCACTAACAACGAGTGCATATAATTTAATGATGTGGGAGAATTTCACAATGTGCCAATTGAGTGAATACATGTCAATGCTAAAGTGTTATCTACAATACAGATTGCATTAAGAAAGAGAAAGACATATTTTACTATGCTAAGAGAAGATGATACTCTCATGCTTACTCTCGATGTTCTGAAAAAGGTTTAAGGCATTCTTTAAAAGTGATGTGATGCCTTCATAATTGTTGAAGAAACTTCTACCAAGGTGTAAGGTGGAACACGAAATTAACCTTGAACCTAGCACTAAACCTCTTACGATGAAGTTGAATTATATAATTTTGCTTGAGCTCAAGGAACTTTGAAAGCAGCTAAAAAGCTACTAGATACTGAATTTATAAAACCTTCTAAAGAAATATTTGGTGCACAAATCTTATTCCAATGCAAGCATGATAGGAATTTGTAATTGTGCATTGATTATTGGGTGTTAACAACATAACAGTCAAGAGTCGTTATCTGATTTCTCTCATTTAGGATATATTCAATTGCTTTGAGAATGCTAGATGGTTCTCTAAGCATAACTTAAGGTTCAATTATTAACAAGTGTGCATTATTAAGAGAGATGAATCGAATACGACATGCGTGACTAAGTACAAGTAGTATAAGTTTTTTATAATACCCTTCGATTTCACAAATACATATGGTACATTTTACATTTATATGAATAAAAAATTTTATTCATTTCTTGATAAGTTCGTGGTGGTATATTTAGACGATATTGTGATTTACAGTGAGACATTTAAAAAGCATGTGAAACACTTAAGTTGTGTCTCCCAAACATAGTGAGAGACCAAATTATACATGAAGCAAAAAAAGTGTTTGTTTGCTCAAAAAGAGATAATGCTCTTGGGTCATAAGATATTTGGTGACAAATGCATAAAATATGGCTAAGATACGCACAATTCAAGAATGACAATCTCTTACCATAGTGATAGAATTGAGATCATTTTTTGACCTGATCAATTACTGTTGATACTTTATTTAAGAGTATTATACTTGAATAACACTTTTGATTAATTTATTTAAAAAGAAAGAGATATAGGTGTTGTCATTCGCATGTCAAGAAACATTTAAGAATTTTAAGTAAACCATGATAGAAGAGCTAATTCTCTCATTATTTTATTATTCAAAATCATTCAAAGTGCACGTAGATGTATTAGCCTTTGCAATCAAGAATGTGCTTATGCAAGACAGACACCTTGTTGCCTACGAGAGTCGTAAACTAAATAATACAAAGTGGAGGTGTACTGTGTACAATAAAGAATCACAACATTTTTCCATTACTTATGAGTATAGTAACATTATTTGCTTGATAATCAGTTCACTATGTATTCAAAGTGGACAATATCTATTCAGTAGTTGTTAGATCTTAACTGTTACAATTAGACCATCATTTTTTAAAATTGGTTTTGAATCTCCATCATTTTATTAAATGGTTACATATTTGTTTATTGTTTACTTTTAATGTTACATTTGTTAAATTGCTTGAATATATTATTAAATTAAGAGTGTAATTTTTTAATTATCTAATTAAGATTATACATTTAAATATTATTGATGAGTTTATTTGCAAGATATTTAATGACTATTGTATATTAATAGAGATTGATATAAAACATTATATTCCACATATTCATATATAAAATAAAGTAATTAAATCACTTATTCAACAACTCTCAGTAATTACTCAAACATTACTATTACATACTATATTACCAATTTCTACATAGAAAAATATACTACTTTGCATATTATAATATTAATTTATTTTAGACATATTACTTATCATCAGACTTATTGCTTATCATCACTGCTCTCCATTATAATTTGTACTTAGTTATTAACTTGATTTTTTTATTTGTGTACTTTTAATTATAGTGTATATAATCCTATAACTCCTTCATAATGTATTAAGATAGGACTCTAATGTTATTTGAGAATTTATATTTATTTTAACTTATTTTATATTATCATTATTCTAAACCCTTAATAAGTACTTTATTTAGAATACATTTTATAAATTGTCATTTTAAGGAGATAATTTTTTCATTATTAAAAATAAATAAATCATTTTCTGAAATAAAGCTTAAACTTTCTTGAAAAATATTTTCTATATATCGTCTTAATCTTCACATTAACTGATTTAAAAATGAAGCATAAATGATACTACAACTTTAATAACTTACAAACCAATTATCAAATATATTTACTAATAATGCAAGGTGACCAAATTATATATTCTAATTGCCAATATACCAACCATAATTATTGTTCTTGAAGAACAATATAATTATAACGCAACAAATATAGTGTTTACTGTACACCATAAGTGTGATAGATCAATTGAATTAAAAGATATTATTTCGCAAAAGAGAAAATAAAAAATTAAAGATCCTATTAAAAATATTATTCGAGCAACAAATATACTACATTTTTTGAGCCACTAACTATAAAAAAAAAAAATTAATTGTCCTTGAAATGTCACAAGTTTCTAAAATGATATCTATTCTGAGAAAGATAATTACTCTTGAAGAGGCACTAGAATTTAAAAATGAAAAAGAATCTACAAATTGTGTATATGTAAAAAAAAAGTAAAATTATAATAAAATAATTATTGATAATATATTTTCATATCTAGTAGCTAGTAAAATTATGAAAGATGATCAAAATCCACAAATAATTAATGAATGTATAAAGAAATATGATTGATCTTAGTGAAAATAAACAATTCAAGTAAAATTGACTTCTCTTACTAAACGCGAAATATTTGAATCTATAATTCAAACATTTAAAGATATCAAACTCATTAAATATAATAGGTATTTGTAAGAAATGCAATAAAAACTATAAAATCATTAGATATAAAATACGACTTGCTATTAAGGTTTCTTGCAGAAACTTAAAATTAACTTTGGTGAAACATATTGTTTTATTATAAATACAATTATATTTCAATTTCTAATAAGTTACACAGCCTAAAAAAAATTAATATGTGCTTATAGATGTAGTGATTATTTATTTATATAGATGATTTGATGCTTATATGTACATAAAAAAAACTTTTAAAAATTTAGACTATCTGAGGTATATAAATTAAAAGATCGTAATTTGTTCTCAATTAAACTATATAAACTAAAATAGTCTAAATACAAGTGATATAATTGTTTAAACGAATATTTAATAAAAGAATGATACATTAATAATTTAATGTGCCTGTATTTATTATAAAAACATTCAGAGTTTGAATTTATCATTATAACAGTATATATCAATGATATGAATATAATGAAAACTCTAAAAAAACGTTCTAAAAATTGCATAATATTTGAAAAGAAAGTTTGAAATGAAAAATTTTAAAAAAATTAATTATTGTCTTAGGTTGCATATCAAGCGTAAATATAATAAAATATTTATCCATCAATATGCCTATTTTGAAAAATTAATAAAACATTTCAATAAGTAAAACTTATATATTAAATACTTCTATGGTTATTTGGTTTATTGACCTTAAATGTATCTAATTTGTCCTAAAAAAGATGATGAAGAGATACTTAGTCCAAAATTATAATATTTAAATACAATTATAATAGTATTATATCTAACACACTATACTTAACTAGAAAAAACTTTCTGTGCACTTAATAGCCATATCTATTCACCGATATTAGAATGATATTAAACATATCATTTGTTACCTTCATGAAATATTGAATTTGAGATTATTTTCTTCTCACAAATTAACTTAAAGTTCAAAACTAATTAGGTGTATTGATAATGGTGCAATCATTGTAAAATTCATTCACAAATGATTATATTTTTATTATATTATTGCATCAATCTTATAGAGATCTACAAAATAAACTCTTATTGCTACCTTTTCTAATCACTTTCAGATTCTTGCATTATATAAAGCAAGTAAAAAATCTATATAATTGTGATATATTATCTATCATATTTAAAGTACATGCAATTTGTCTTTTATTACAAATATTTCAACAATAATATACGAAGACAATATTGTTTGTATTACTCAAATTAGAAAAAGATATATTAAAAAAGATTGAACTAAATATATATTACCTAAATTCTTTTACACTCATGAATTTTAACAAAGTCAACAAATTGATGTTAAGCAAATACGTTTCTCTGATAGCATTGCTAATCCTTACAACAAAATTTTACTTGCATCAACTTTTGATAAATTAGTATAAAGCATCAACATGTTTTGTCTCCTAAGTTGACAAATTGAAATTTGTTTTCTTAAAGGGATAATTTCATTAAGGAAAGGATATTTTGTTATAATAAAAGAACTACAGAAATTTTTCTGCACAAATATACTCTTTTTTCTTCAACCAAATTTTATCCTACTAGGCTTTACTAACAAGATTTTAATGAAGTAGCATTACATAAATTTAATATAATTTAGAGCAGTGACATTTATGTCACACCCTAAAAAATTAGGATTATGAATGGCGAGATTAAGACATTCCACCTCCATAAACCTTAGACAAAATTTGTATGCAGACCTGAATATATAAACATCAAACTCTGATAAATACAAATTACATAAACAGAATTCACCCATATGTACTAAGGGCTTCATACTCATCTACACAATATACATCATGTACAAAAAAATATACCAAATATTATACAATATAAACATCATCAGGCGTTAGACCCCATACACACAAACTGAATGGACCCATGCAAAAATGAAAATAAGTAACTGACTACAAGTATATCATAGCGTCCCAGTGCTCTTTTCGAAATTCCTACAAATGCTAACCTAAGAGTTATATCCTGCAAAACTGAGATGTATGATGGATAGGTGAGTTTTGGGAAAAACTTAATAAGTAGATATTAAAAATGAAAAATATAGTTTAGTAAATTTGCTCTCAAGAATAAAGGAATAAAACCAAAATTTAGTAAAACAATTAAATAGTTTTCAAAATATCAAAACATTTCAATATAACAATTGCATGCTTACCGTAAAATCATAAATCAATTTTAGAAAATTAAATATATAGAAAAAACATGTACGTATATACAAATATTGGGTGTCAAGTATCATATCTCTATTCGTCCTCTACTTCTCACTCTGTACCAGTGCCTACACATACACATATATCAAAATGTGCAATTAACACACATGTACTCCTTTTCTTATAGCTCCCAACTAAAGGGAATTGAAAACAGAAAACTAGGCCAAAACTTAAAAGTACAAATTCAAAAATACAAAAACATGAAGAGCACTCAGTTAAATCATAAATCATTATCTTACAAGATTTAAAACAAAACTATATAAATCAAGTTTTAAAACTCATAACGAAATCAAAAACAATTAAGCCCAAACAATTGTATTCATTCACTACATCAAATCAAATATAATCATTCAAAATTAGGTTTATCTACTTACATACACTGTTTGAAGTTTTTTTAGCTTCTCTGTTTATAGTAGAGAATTTTACAAAAAATCTATAACAATTAAAACATAATAATTTCGTCAAAACAATGAATGAGCTTGTAATGTCTCTATCTCAATTTCCATGCATGTTATTTATGCATATAATATATTATTAGAAAGCTAAATGTTAAACGTGTCTAGCTTTATACAAAATAAATGGTTTATAATTCCGATACTACAAACTAAAGTTATAACATTTTTTATGCATGTTGTTTCTAGATTTTGGCATCTAACCAACTTATCTCAAGTAAACCACCATGAAATAAAATCTATCCTACTATAATTTCAAATAGTAGATTGATATTTCTTGTCTAACTAACTTTGATGTTGCAAGTGAGATGTCAGCAGCTGTAAACATTTTAATAACTTCTATTTTAATAACTTCCCTCAGCATTTCTAAACTGCTGGGAGATAACATTCATTTGGTAATTTATCCTAAGAAAGCAATAACATAAATACATTAAAAGTGAAGGATGCTAATAACAATACAACTAATGACAAATTGGAATAATATAAGCAAGCAGCATTTATTCTTTATCTTTCTACCTGGTAACAATGGGATATTTGACCTGATCTATGTAGCCAATGGTAGACTCTCTACGGCAGCAAACTACAAGGATTTTACCTCTTGAGATGATGTTTATTAGTGAGATTCAACTTATGTGATAATCAAATCCAAAAGCTCAAAATGCAGTCAGTTGATTAACAAAGGATGCAACAGTTTTTAAAAGCTCAAGTAGTAACTAGTATCAATTTCTCAACTATCAAACAACTAACAATGACCTATGTTTTGTTACTTTCCAACTTTTAATTATCACTAATAAACACAAAACTAATATCCAAGAGCTCAAGTTAATTTTATTACAGCAAAATGATGAAAACTACAAATAAATGCCTACATGTTCTAAGCTGTTACTTTTCTTTTTCCAAATTTAAGTATAAAGTTCGTGTACATAACAAACTAAATAGAAGCTATCATAAATAAATAAATAAATAAAGGACTTCTAAATAGGCCTGCGGGCTGGCACTGTCCTCATGGGCCGGGTTTCATGGGCTTTATCAGAGTGTATATTTTTAAGCCGGTTCAATCTGATCCGGCTCAACACCTTAATCCGCATGGATTTACTTTTTGCGGACCGGGCGCCCCATTGGACAACTCTAGCTTCAACCAAAATAGATCATTATACAGCAATGTCACTGGCAGAATAGACTAATCTGCTTCAAATGAAAGAAATAATTACAGAGCAATGCGACAGGCAGTGTAAACTGTCTGCTTTGAGTAAAAGAAAAAATTAAAGCCCACTTGCTTGACTACCAACCTTATCCTGGTGCTTCCTGCCTCCTGGGGACTCAAGTAAAGTACCCGGTGGACAAAATTTTTCCACCAAATTTTCAAAGAGTAATTAGTAATTGGTTAAGAAAATTACAAATTAGTCCCAATTAGAATGTTATTTTGACTTTCAATAAATTAGTTTTATCCCTGATAAAACTAATTTACTTGAGAGTAAAGAAAAAGAAGCTATAAATATAAAATTATCACAATAATTTTTACAAAAATTTTTATTATCAACAATAATAAATATATTGATATTGTCATTCTCTCTTTTATTTTTTAATTTTTAACATTTTCTATGATCATCTTACTCTTATTTGCCATAATAATAAAATCCTTTCAAATTTTCTTTTCACATTGTACACATTTTCTTTTACTTTATTAGAATTTTTTTCTAGTTTATAGGTTATTGTTCATATATACATATACATACAGAAGAATTTGTAAAAAAAAAAATGACTTAAATTTATAATTTTAATATATTTTTTTAGGTTGTTGTACTTGTACTTAAATTTATTTTAATTTTTATATTATGCGTTGGTTTTTTTTAATTTTTATCTTTGATGAAATTAATTTTTTTTTTTTAACTAAAATGAACATGAAAGGCAGTTTTATGATACTTTTAAATAATAATTATGTAAATAAAAAACTTAATTTGTTGGACGTTGATGTATTTTAATCTATATTTTCACATAGACTTCAAGGGCCCCCTGGAGTCAAATTTCTGGCCACGCCACTGTAACCTTACAGTATCCTGGTATGTGAATGCATCAATTGTAACAATATAGTACACATTATTCATTCATAATTCCCACAAGAATACTTAAAAGAGCATCCTGTTACGCCTGAATTATAGTTTCTAGTTGATTTATATATACGTTTTGTTCTGTGAAAAGCATACCAAATGTTTGCATATGTTCCGCATAGAACAGGCCAAGCAAAGAAAGTTCTTAGACACAAGCCCTGGAATGTTTCTACTCTTACAATCTACTTGTATAATAATACGAAGCAATTAACCTAACATTCGTGAATAGTAAGACAGTAGTATAGTTTTGATGAAAAATGGTCCGCTTCCACCTACTAATAAAGTTCAACAGGATCTTTCACTTCAAGCCTTCAACATAAAACTAATGTATTTCCATTTCCATGAGTTGTTAAGACCATTGAATCACAGTTCTGCCACCAGCACAAAGGAGTTCGTAAAATATAATCTGTTTTGTTCTGATAAATGAATGTGTTTTCCCAGTCTTGTAATCCTCGTACATGCAAAATCTGGTAGATATTCATGACAAATGACACAATAAGGCGCTATTTTTCTGCTGCTTTTTTAAACCTCCTCGAACCCCCACCAAAAAACAAACAACAAATAAAAAGGAAAAAAAACCAGCTCCAAATACAGTAGCAATAATAATAATAACAATAAGAAGAAGAAGCAGTGGGAAAAGATGCCATACTTTGCAGCGGAGCTTCTTGCAGAATCATCAACGAGTGGATCTGTTGACGCGTCCTGTGCAACTGCTGCAGGAATAGCAGGCGTGTTTGGAGTGGACAATGGCACTGCAAGAGCACCTGAGCCAGCTTTCGGTTGCCGGTGTCCGTGATTTTTCCCGAGGGCCTTGCCCACCAGCACTTACACTCATATTCCGCAATTTATCCTATATAAGCACACAATAACGGGTATGAGATCAGAACCAGAACATGAAATCTTATTGGAATATATGTTCTCATAGTCTCATTAGATTTAAATTGCCGAAAGTTTCTGACTGTAGGAAGCTCCGGTGTTTCTCCAAAGGAATGGATTCAATCATCAAAGCTAGATGCAACGAGTAGTGACCTTGGTCATTTTTTGATTCTGACACACAAAGGTGTTAATCAGCATTTTAGCCGACTGGAGGTAGCTCACTCAAAACGAGCTAAACACAGCTCTCTGTAACCTCTTAACGTCTTCCACTTATTTAGCAGCAGCTCAAACTACTGTTTCTTCTTTACATGATTCAGGTAGCAGTTCAAAATCCTGAATGAGGCAAAATTTCTCAAAAAAGTTATGGCCTAACATAGCTTTTATTAATGGTGTACTTGGGAGTACTTTTAGCACATATAAAATTGCTTTAAAGAAAACCAAAACACGCTTTATGTCTACGTTTTAGTGTTTAGTTGCAAGAGACAAAAATGCTTTTGCGGACCAGAAAAGCACTTGGAATGCTTGTTAGACGAGTACTTGGAGGGTGATATCCACCAAGTTTCTGTACTCAATGACTTGCAGGTCCTTCTGTACACAAAGTGCTTTTAACAAAATCACTCCCATAAAGCCTTCTAAAATACAAGGTTTTTCCCACTTCACCTGCAGCAGTCTCCAATAATCTTCAGACATTCTATGGTTGTACCAAATGCACAAAAACTCAGTTCGTGTTGGAATCTTTGCGAAATTCATTAGCGTTAAAATCAGTTACCCCTACCACATTATAACCTACCAACTTGCTTTTATTTTTTTACTACCGTAACCTAGGTAGTTCTCTACAAGTAAAACTCATACCTTGCTCTATATTCTCTTATATAACTGTATTACCAAATTTCCTACGATTTAACAATCTGAAGAGCTGAAAATCGGCAATAAACAATTCACACAGTGTTTTTTGATTACGCAATATCTTATTCCTTTAAACAACAATGTAGCAGCTCCACTTTAGCATTAAATTTCCCATTTAACCCTTCAAAATAATAATAGTATTGTTTATATTTAGCTATTTTTTAGTAGAAAAGCCAGGTAAACTTTATAATGGAACAAGGAGAAAGGACACCTTGAGATCAATATTGGAGCGGAAGAAGAGGAAGGGATTAAACTGGGGATTCCACAGTATGTTCTTCCACTTTCCTGTGTCTTGTTTGGCAACTCCAGCTCCTAGAGCTTCTTCTTCCTCCGCTGTCCATTTCCGCTTCGGATTTCCCACTTATGAATCTTCCACAGGTAACCAAACAAGTACGGTTTCTGCTCGGGGAGGTTTCTCTTCTTTTTTTTTTTTTCCCCTCAAAAATTTTGGGTTTTTCATATAAATAGATCATTTTAAAATCCCATTCATAATAATAGCCCAGCTCTCATCCTTCTCATAATTTTAGCTAAATAACTAGCGTTTGTACTATTTTGCTCCTAAAACAAATAGTTAGTTTTATTTGTAACTTCTTCATATGATTGAGAAGAAAAAGAATAAGAGAAAAGACATCGTAATCCTATCTTGGATCAGGCTCATTTATTTTTTAATCATAAACTTTGATCACGTCTGAAACGATTAGGTTAAGCAAAGATGAGTTACAATGTCAAATCTTGGTGTGGTTTTATAGAAAAAATTTGGGATGTTCCCTACAATTTATTTTTATTGTTGTTTGAATGAAAAATATGAGCAAAATAGTGCTAAAATGTGGGTTATCTAACCATGTATAAGAAATTTGTAAACTTGTAACAAGTTCATCATATATTATTGGTCTCTACAATTATTTTTCAATGATTATGAAATTGTCGAGAGGTTTTGTGCATACCGAGAGGTTCATTAATGAATTCGTCACATAAATTAGTTATTTGGTAATTTACGCGATGAAGTCATCAAGACACTTCTCCATGTACACTAAAATTTCTCAATACTTTCATAATCGCGAGGGACAATTACATATTCATTGAAGTCTCTCGACGAATTTATCGAGAGATTACAGTATATATAATAGAAAGTAATCTAATATCATTGTTTTTCATGTATTTTTAATTGTTAAGTATACTATCAATGTTTTTTTCCTTGTAAATAACATAGTGTAGTTGATGATTGTCTTAAGAGGGTCATGAAAAAGATCAATGGACAAAACTGAAGTATATAACGCTATAGAACCTTAAGTTTGACTGTTGTAAATAATACAATTAGCAAGAATTGTCCAACTAATGGTAAGCTTTGTTTGTTGTAAATTGTAATGAATTTAGTATTAGAATGAGAGTGGTGTACAAACACTTGCCTTCCACGATTTATTGACCAACACCTCAAGATGTCTTGAAAAATAGTGAAATTATATTTTTTTCCTTAGAGTGAATTATTAAATTTCAACATTTGGAGAATTCACACCAATACTGTAACATTTGATTGTCAAGATGCAATTGAAGCAACACCACCACCCATTGGACAAGTTGATCAGCATCTTGTTCGTGAAATGGAGAATAATTTCATGAACCCTTTTGCTTATTCAACTGGTAATAAACTTACTAGTGTTCTAGTTCATGCTAATGCCGCACATGTATTGTATTCTCTAATCTAGTATTAGTGACGTGCTAAAAGAAGGAATTGATAATTATTGTAATAAATTAGTGTACAATTGGCAATCTCAATCTACTTTTATAAAGACGTCAAAAAGAACCAAAGAAATGGGTCCATCGTTCTATAATCTATTACAATCTTTATCTCTAATTCCTTCTCTTATTATTTTAGTGCTAAATGCATTCCTCAGTTTCAATAATGGCCAAATAGTGATTGAAAAGTTATATCAGAGTAAGAAGAAATTACGTAAAGATTTGAGTTTATTTATAATAAAAAAAATAACTTTCAATTTCATATTCACAATTCGAAAACAGGTCGTTTTAAGGCAAAATGCATGGTTGATAGATGTAAATAGCTACTGTAGAGAACTACAATAAATGAGAACACATACCTTTAAGTGTGGTGCATTAACTAAGAACATACTTGATTGTTAGACATTGTTAGGCCAATTCTCGCCTTATTAGCAAACTAATTTATGATAAATTTGCGGATTGCATTAGAGTATACACTTCTAAAATTATTGAAGATGACATGTACAATAAATTTGGCGTATTGTTATCATAGGCTAAGGCCTACCTAACAAAAAAAATTATATTGACATTAGTGTATAGGGATCTTACAGAATTCTATAATTTACTGATATTATATTATCATGTTTTGAAAGAAGCGAATAAAGGTACCGTGACTTGTATGAAAAAAATATTGATAATCACTTTATGTATTTTTTTTATGGTGCTTAAGGCTTGTATTAATGGATTTTGTTCATCAATTAAGCCTATGGTTTTAATTAACGATACTTTTTTGAAAGAAAAATTTTGTAGCACATTATTAGTGGTAGTTTACAAAAACAAAAGTATAAAAAATGATGATTTGTAGTTATGATTTACATAAAGGTTACGAGAAGTCATTGGTGACAATAAAAACTTGGTTTTCATTTCTGATCAACATGTGAGTGTTGATAAGGCATTAGCTTATGTGTATTCAGAAGTTACATGTATTGGAAAACATGCGTGTAAAGTTTAAGATGATGCCAAAGCATAAGGTTGATAAGTTTATGATGTTTTATTTTATGGCTGCAAAGGCATATCGTATGAACGACTTCTATATACATATTTCAAAACTAAACATCATAAAACCAAAAGCTGCCAAATATTTGAAAGCAGATATTAGTTGTCACAGATGAGCTTGAACTCTATTTACAAGCAAAATGTATAATATTATGACCATTAACATTGTAAAATGTATGAATGGTGTTCTATGTCATGCTTGATCTCTCTCTATGACCTCGTTCGTTGAGTTTTTTAGTAGTTTACTATAGATATGGTTTTATGATAAAAGAATAAAACTAGCGAGATTGAACCTTATTTGACAAATAAAGCTTAAGAAAAAATTAACAAGTGGATAAAAATTGCAAAGAGCATGAATTTATTCTTTATTGATCGACATGTTTTCCAAGTGAAAGACAATAACAAAGATGGTATAGTAGACCTAAGCGCCAAAACATGTATGTATAGAAAATTTGATTTGGATCAAATTTTATGTGTACAAGTGGTTTTAATATGTAGAAATGTTAGGTTTCCATATAAAGGCTTATGTTCCCCTTATTAACAATAGCAAATCACTTCTTTGAGCTTATGCAAATTCTATACATAACTTATTTCCACTCATACAATGTTCAACATTAGGGAGACATAAGATAATAAGATAACCTATTGTAAGAGTGAAAAACGTGAGGAGGAAGTGTTACCAAAGCCAATAGTATAGACATAATTGTTAAACGTACAAGAATCCTATGCCATTGCATTTTACTTAATTTGGTTGTTTATGTATTGTACTTCAAACTATGTATTTGTAGTATTGATGTATTTGGATCCAACTAAATTTTTGAAATTTAAATGTTATGAAATTATATTATGGAATTTTTATGAAATTTGGATATTAATGTTATAGAATTTATAAAATATAAGTTATTAAATTATTGAATTTATAATAATATAAGTTATCATTTTTTGAAATATAAATTATTATGTTATGAAATCATAGTTTTATAAGTATGCACAAATGAGGTAATGTGATCTAAATAAATAATAAATACATTTTTAATATTACAAAATAAAGCTATACAATTGTATATACAAAATGAAATAAAGATATACAATGCACGTATATACAAATAAAATGAAGCTATATAATGTTTTAGTTACATTTAAAATATTTGCCCTATCCACAAACAAAGAGTTATCTTCTTTCTAATCTTAACCTCATCTCTTACACCTCAAAATTGAATGGTCATTACATGTTGAGATAGTCGATAAACTTATAATCAAATATCCCATAGTCACCTCGACTAAATTGTTACTGTAGTACATTCTCTCGGATATGGCTTATCTAGAATTGAGAACTATTAGATGGAAGCTCAATCCTTTTGTGGTAAAATCTATTCTGTTGTAACAGTGATGGAAGCAACTTAGCCATACACCTAAGCTGGTCATAAATGAACTCGTCCCGTGTTAATGAAATAAAAGAATCATACGCATTGATCTAATGCGTTATAAGATCCACTACCGCCATGAACTAATGCTACTACATGATATAAATTGGAATGTACACCATATCAACATCAATTTATGTCTTAGGGCCTTAAGCAATTTTCCACTCACCAGTGTTTCTCTCACAATGTAACATATGGCCTTATTGCCTTAATGAAATGTCTTTAGTTACAACTCATTCTCCTATATCCTCCTAAGGTGGTATATACTATATATAAATCTTTTGCGCATAACTTACATATGCATATGTTTTTGTAAGGCTCCAATACTATAGAAAAATGTTGATATCTATGCGTTAACTCGAGCACAACAAATTCAAATAATAGTTAATATAATGTAACCCAAATTTGAAATAAACATTTAAAAAATTTAAAAAAAATAAAAGAAAAATTATGAATGATTAAAATGTTACAAACACTACATACCTTACAATCAAGTAAAATCTCAGTAACAATTTTTAAAACCGTTTAATACTAAAATCGCATGATGGACATTCTACTCAGTATATGAGAGTAACATTTTTATTCCTCAACCACTAGAAATACAATCCATTGTTTCTATGCATGTGAGCTTTCAATAGTCTTTTTAAAACAACATATATTAAGTTACTTAAACTTTTGCTTCTTCTTTAACATTAGCTACCTCATTTGGAGGATGTGAGGATAGAGAAACTCCTCCTTCATACTTACCCCAAGTTATCCTTATTAACTGTATTTAGGCTATGTATGGTAGAAGCTACTTTACATGTGTACTAGTAAGCAGTTGCAATGGAAATGGTTTTATATGCTCTAACAATTTTTTGCATTATCATTAAAACTTAGAAATTAATATGTCATAAATAAAATATTTTATTAACAATCAAAAATATTTACAAGAGAAAATATCTATTACAATATTATATAATTGGCTTATGAGATAAAACCATAACAAGAAAGTGTATGAGAATATAAATTTAAAACTACACTTATGTATGGTAGTTGTTGAATAATAATAAAGTCCATATTTGTAATATATATTTAATTACAATGAACTAATACTTATAAGATAGATATATTAGTAATATCATTCTTAAATATTCTTAGTCATAGAACTTTAGTATAGAACCTTTATACTAGTATACATTATACCTATATAGTAAAATGAGCGATTATTCTCATAAACTATTTGTATGTGGATATTAAAATAAGTATATAAGTGCTCATTAAAAAATAAGTTTACTAAACTAACTCACTGCAAAAATGTCCAAATAATAATTATATTTAACCGTCAACTGGATACTCTTTGTATCAATAATATAAGTGATCCTTAAACTTAAAAATATTATAATTATTTTATAAGTAAAATGCTATATTTTGATACTATTCAGGATAAATTTAAATAAGTTTTATTACGGGTAATTATTGAGTATAGTAAGACACTTATGATGATAAGTGAATGTTCAATAAAGAATCTGTCACCTTTAGTACATTACAGGTATATGTTCTATGTGAATGATAAAAAGATGACTAAAAAAATTATTAGATAAGGTGAAGTGTAAAATTAAGAAATAGTTCCCAATGATAATACATTTTGTGAATCACAATCTTAATATTCGTTATACATAGTATTGGTTATAGAGGTTTTGATAGTTTATAATAATTTTAATTTAAACAAAATACAATATGCGAAATGATTAAACTACATGGAAATTTATTACAAAAAGGTTTATTTTAAAATTTATCACTTTATTATAACTCGGGTAACCATGAAATATTATTAGACATCAATTTTAGTCTATAGACATATTTAATAAATTATGAAAAAATTTATTAAATATCAAATAAATTTATAAGTTTGAATCAAAATTTTAATATATGTTTACTACCAGCTTTATAATGAACCTACTGAGTTACATTTAAATTAATAAAGAACATACTTGAAATCATTTCCAAATGTTAGAAAGAATTTTTAAGTGTTGGACCATTTAAACATAATACATTTTTTAAAAATGTTATTATAGTAATTTCTAAATGAAATTATATATTAATTTGTGATTTGTAATATATATAATATGATTATATATTTTATCAAATAATTAATATATAGTATGATTATATATTAATTATTAAAATGAATATGTGTAATTTATTAAGTGGATAAGTGACACAATTACAAGTTAATACTTGGTAAAATTATATGACTTACATGGCATGTGACTTGTATATAAGATATGTTAGTATAACATATGCAAAGGTAAGAAAGTTGTAGAAAATCTAAAAATATTTTAAAATTTTGTAATATTTTCTTTACTTTTAATGTTTTGAATATCAAAATTTTCATTTTTATCTCAAAATATTAAGTTATAAATATGAGACATTAAAAATGACTTACATGGCCTTCCACTATTTATATGTCAATTGAATTTATTTATTTAATGTCAGTTTGTTGTGTCACTTAAAGCCAACACTTTATTTAAATGTCATAGGTTGGCATGTTGAATATATGATGTTATGAGTTAAACGTAGTTATTTAATTTTGTTGTGTCACACAAAAGTTAAATGATGAAACTAAATTGACAAAGAAATGATAGGTTTAATTTAATTAGAATAATATGATTTGTCATATTACACAAGGTCAATGTTCTAAAGGCCAATAAAATTGAAAGTTACCTACCTAATTAAGCAACACATGATTTTTTGTATCATATAAGATCACAATATTTATGTTAATTGGGATTCCAATACCCCTTAGAAAATAAATGTCTTTATTTTCCTATTTGTATATTAGAGAGTTATGCATTTTTATTAAATTAGTGGGAAGTCAATAAGAATAAGGTCCACTTCTGAATTTTTTGATTAATAATCATGTTTGTTATATTTTTTATAACATGTCAATGTATATTATAAGGACTACTTTAACCAATCTACTTAAATGCATACTTAATTCTAATTTGCTTATCATTCCCAACTTATTAGATTAGTTACTCAACTTAAGAATTTTTCTTATTTGTGAGCATATTGCCTATGTTCTTAAAGAATTGATGCCCACAAGTATTGCGAAAAAGGCATCTGAGAAAGAAAAGATAACGTTTCAAAAATGAAAGTAAGATGAGGCTATTGCAAAGTGTTATATGTTAGTTGACATGAGCAAAGAATTGCAAGACAATATAAAAGAATAGTGCTAGATCCATTTTGCTTTACCATCAAGAGTTATTTGGGAAGCAAAGTCAAATGACTAGATATGAGATATTCAAGGCTCCTTTTGGGTTTAAGATGTTCGATAGTACTTCGGTGAATAATCATGTTCTTAAGATGATTGGCTACATTGAACATCTTAATAATTTAGAATTTGTAATGGACAATAACATATCTATTGATCTTACTTTCCAATCTCTTCCTCAAATATTTTTCGTTTTTATCATGAACTTTAACATAAACAAGATTAAGTACACTTTAACCGAACTTCTAAACATATTAAATACAATCAAAGCATAAATCTTGTCTAATAAAAGTAATGTCATGATGGTCAAAAATGGTACTTTTTCTACCTCTTTGAAAGAAAAAGTTAAGAAAGTTAGCAAAAAGAAAAAAAATTAGTTTGAGAAAATTGTGGAGTTTAAAAGACTAAAGGGAACTTGCATCAATTGCAGGAAAGATGAATATTGGAAGAAAAAATGCAAAAAGCATCTTGCAATAAAGGTTAAAGAAAAGCATAGTGATGCTTCACGAGGTATGTTTGTTATTGAAATAAATTTGTCACAAAAGAACAATTTTTATGGGTATTAGATACAAGATGTGTATCTCATATTTGTAATAATGTGTAGACCTTGACAAATGAAAAATAACTTGGAAGCAATGAAATGGACCTACGAGTAGGTAACAGAGTAAGAATTGTTGCTTTAACTATAGGCACTACTTATGTGAACTTTTTTTCCAAAAAGATTTATAGTTTTGCAATAAGATTATTTTCTACCTAACATAGTCAAAAACATTATATCGATTTACAAACTAGATGTAATGAGTTTTGAAATATATTTTGTAAATAATGGTTATACTATTTTACTAACTAAATAATTGTTTGATAATATTATCTTGCAAAATGGTTTGTACATACTTGATGTTGTAAACACAGTCTTGCATATTAAACATACTAGTAAAAGAAAATAAGATAGTTTAAATATAACCTATCTTTGCCATTATCAACTTGGTCATATTAATGAGAAAAGATTGCACAAATTAATTCAAGGTGATTACTTGATGAATTTTATTTTACGGGCAAAATGACTAAAATATCATTTGTTAGATATGGGAAAAGAACATCAAATGTATTAACTTTGGTCCATACAGACATGTGTGGTTCATTGACAACACATGTCAAAAACGGTTATCTTCATTCATTACATTTACTAATAATTTTTCAAGATTTAAATATGTGTTTTTGATGAAACACAAATTCAAAACCTTTGAAAAGTTTAAAGAATTTAAGAATGAAGTAGAAAATCAAATGGGTAAAAGTATTAAAATCATTCAATCATGCTGAGAAAAAGAATACTTAAGTCATAAATTTTTAGATTATCTTAAAGCTCATGGAATTATATTCCAATAGACTTTTTCAACTATAATGTATCAGAAAAAAGAAATCGTACATTATTAAACATGATACATTCCATGATAAGCTTTACTAATTTTTTTATATCCTCTTGTGTCATGCTCTAGAAATTGCAAATTATTTATTGAATAAGATTCTAATGAAATCAATGTTAAAAATTTCATATAATATATGAAAAAGTAAAAAGTATAACTTTAAGTACGTTGAAGTTTAGGATTGTCCTACTTATGTGAATAGGCTTAATTTAGATAAAGTTGATTTAATAAGTATCAAATATAGGTTTGTGGAATATTCAAGGAGTATCAAGATGTATTAGATATCAATTTTATCATACTAGATGGCAAAAAATATTTGTCTTAAAACATACTATATTCCTAGAAAAAAAGTTTCTAAGTGATGGATATTGTATACAAAAGATGGAACTTAAAGAAATTTCTAAACTAAGATTTATTATAGCTCATTTAGAGGAACTTGCTCGAAAAAATGTAAACACACAAATTCGTTGGTTAGTTAGACTTTTAAGATCACTTGACAGATATATAAGATATTTTGATAAAGATGGATAGGAAATCTACCTCACATTGAAGAAAAATCTTCAAACCTATGAAGAAATAATAGTTAGTATTAATTTTGAAAAGTGGTTTGATACCATGAAATCCAAAATGAATTCTATGTACTTTAACCAAATTTAGACTTTAGTTAATGTGCTTGAAGGTATTGTGCCTATAGGTTATAAATGGGTTTTTAAGAGAAAAACTAGAATTATAAGAGAGGTGGAAATCTATAAATTAATATTAGTAGTAAAAGGTTATTGTCAAAAATAAGAAATTAATTTTGATAAAAAAATTTCATTGGTAGCCATGCTTAAATCCAAACGGATTTTGTTATCCATAACTACATATTATAACTAAAAGATATAGCAAATGAATATTACAATAGCTTTCCTTGATGAAAATCTTAAAAAAGATACGTACATGACAAACCTAAAGGTTTTACATTCATCACAAGTCCTCATAAAGTATGTAAGCTATAAAGGTATACTTACAAACTTAAATAAGTTTTTAGTTCTTGGAATATCTGTTTTGATGAGACGATCAAATTGTTTGATTTTATTAAAAATTTAGATGATTCATGTGTTTACAAAAATATTAGTAAGATTAAGATCACATTCTTAATATTATATATAAATGACATATTATCAATTAAAAATGATGTTGGGATGTTACAATCAATAAAGATTTGGTAATCTAAAAAATTTTTTGTGAAAGATTTAAGTGAAACATCATATATTTTAGGAATTTTATAGATCTAATAGGATATTAGGCTTGTCCTAATTAACATACATAGATAACGTGCTAAAAAGGTTTAGCATGGAAAACTTTATGAGATAACACATGCCGATGAATCATAAAGTTCATGTTTCCAAATAAAAATCTTTAAAGACTCAAAAGGAGAGAGAACATATGAGTAAGATTCCATATACTTTAGCTATAGGATCTATCATATGTGTTATGTTATGAACAAGGTTTAATACAACATATACTCTAAATGTTACAAGCAAATGTCAAGCGAATCCTAGAGAGAGTCATTGAACAGTAGTAAAAAAAATTTTAAAGTATTTAAGAAGGACTAAAGAGATATTTTTATATATGGAAGAGGTAACTTGAAACTCAAAGGTTACACTAACTCTAAGTTTTCAATCAAATAAAGATGACAATAAATCTGTTTCAAGATACATATATATCTTGAATAGTGAAGTAATAAGTTAGAAAATTTTCAAACAAGAAACTACTACGAATTTTACTATTAAAATGAAATACATTGTAGCTTTAGAAATTACACAGGAAAGTGTTTGAATAAAAAAGTTTATTGCTAAACTTGGTGTGATTCTTACTATTTTGATCATATTTCAATGTATTGTGATAACAATGGAGTTATAACATAAACAAAAAACTAAAATCTCATTAAAAATTCAAACATATCCTATGACAATTTCATATAATCCATGAGATTGTTTAAAAAGGTGACCTTTAAATTGTCAGGTGTTTAACGGCTTATTTATCCAAAACTAATTTTGACCACTGCAAAATACAAATCTAAATGTAAACTTTTCTATTCTTTAAGAACACTAGTAGAAGATGGAATGAAAAACAAAGAAAAAATAATGCAAAATTTTAGTAAATACCATAAGAACACACATTTCAATTTACGTGATTTAACCACATGATGGTAAGCCTACGTCCACAATAAGAACACTCAAATTGCTTCATTGATTATTAAGCTTTTAACCAAGCTTTAATCTCAAGATACATAGATACAAAGAGAATCAAACTACTACAGAAATCAAAAGCTTATAGAACCTCTTTTCTTCCTTAGATTAAACCCTCTTTTCAATTCTGAAATCTTGGCTTGAATTGTGATTTGTTTCCAACTTCTATTTATAGCAAGGTTAGTTAGTTTACAATTTAACTATTTAACTAACTAGTAACCACCTTCTTTTTCTAACTTTCAATCAATAACTATCTAACTATATATCTAAGTTAACAACTATTAATTTCTTCAATCATCCTTTTAAAACTTGAATAACTAAATTTCACATCAGGGTACCAATAGAAGATAATATAGTAAATTTACTCACCAAAGTATTATCACAAAAGATGCATGAGAGATATTTTGGTCTTAGACATAAAGGTGACTGGCTTTAAATGCAAATGAGAAATTGTTAAAGTTATGCCTTACAAGTTAATCACATGATATTATGATGGACATTTTCTCTTTCAAATCTTTTTTATTATTAATAAATATTTTATTTATAATTTATACTTTTATCATTTGTATACATATTTACATATATAATGATAAAGTCCATAAAATGTTTACAATATATATCTAATTATGATCAATTCACACTTATGAGATAAATATATTATAGCATCATTCTTAAATATTTTCAGTCGTAGGACTTTAAAGTAAAACCTATATAATACCAAAAAGATTGGCACACACTATGCTTACATAGTAAAAAAAAAAGTAATTATTTTCATAAACTATTTGTTTATGAATACTAAAACAAATGTGTAGGTACTCATTAGAGAGTGAGTTTATTAAATTGACTCACAGTAGAAATGTTCAAATAGTAATTGTATTTAACCATCAATTAAATATTCTTTATATCAGTAATGTAAATGATCCTTAGACTTGAGAAAGTTATAGTTATCTTATAAGTGAAATGCTTTACTTTCATATTATTTAAAATAAATTTAAATAAGATTCATTACAAGTTATTATTGGGTATAGTATGACATTTTGTAAAATAAATAAATATTTAATAAAGAATTCATTACTTCTAATACATTACAAATATATGTTTTATGTGAATGATAGAGATATAACTCAAAAAAATCTTAATTAAGATAAAGTATATGATTGAAAAGTAGTTCTCAATGACAATATATTTTGTGAATCATAATCTTAAGATTTATTATACATAGCATTGGATATAGAAGTTTTAACAATTTACCATAACCTTAATCTAATTGAAACAAGTATGATAGAAGAATTAAATTGCATGGCAACTGATTCTGAAAAAATTGATTTTGAAACTTATCATTTCATTATGATTCGGGTGGCCATGATGCATTGCCAAATGCCAATCTTAGTTTGTAAACATATTTAATTAATTATGAGATAATTTATTAAATTTTAAATGAATTAAAGAGTTTGATTTAGAATTTTAATATATGTTTATTATCGACTTGATAGTGAACCTATTTAGTCATTTCTAAATTGATAAAAAAAAATTATTTAAGATCATTTTCAAATGTTAGAAAAAATTTCTAAGTTTTGGATCACTTAAACATAACATATTTCTTTAAATAGTATTATGATAATTTTTAAATTAATTAGTATATAATGAGATTATATATTAATTTGTAAATTGTAATATATATAATGTAATTATATATTTTATCAAACAATTAATATATAATCTAATTATATATTAATTATTAAAGTAAATATGTATGATTTATTAAGTGAATAAGTGGCATAATTATAAGTTAACACTAACTATAATTATGACCAAATGAGTATAATTTGAAATAAAATCAAATTATACTACTCCGAATTGTAAATCACATCACATTATGTTTGATCCCTAAACTTATTATACTTAGAAATTAGAGCTCAAGACATATATTGATATATTAATGCCCATGATATTATGCTCAAGGATACTAGTTAAATGAAGCCAAATTGTAAACAAGTTACATCACAAAAGGTCTACTTTGATCAAATGTCCCTCCTCAATAGAAACCACTCTATAAAAAACATTAGCACCATTTTCAAAACATCTTGATCATCAATAAGGTTTAAGTTAGTGTTCTTCATGAAATTATCCAACTCTTTCTACTTAACCCTTCACATTTTAGGAAAACAGTTATTGTGAAGGCGATGAATATTCCTCTCATTTAATTGTATTACGTGACTTTGTGGGTAATTATTAAAGTTGAGTCTAATTATCAAACCAAACTCATATTTGAAAAAAACGTATGAGCTAACTAAATACTAACAACTATAATTGTTGCTTATACTCTGAGCTTGTAAGGTAAACTTACTTCATTATTACATTATGTACTAACATCCCTAAAAATACAAACCTTTAAACATTTAAAAACTGTCACACTCCTTAAATTAGAGTTCGTGATTTAGGTTTAAATGAATAACTATAAGATTGTTAATATTTTGGTAGAGTCCTCACGATACATGGACAATATCTATAAAAACTTGTAAGTATAAAAATTTTTACAATATTTTCAATACATTTTATAATATTCCAAACTATTGTTACAACACAAAACATTACATCAAAATTTGATGTATTTATTTAATAAAATATGAACAATCTTCTTACAATATTCTAACAAACACAATACACACAATAAAATAACTCTCTAAAGTTTATCTAACAAAAAAAGTAAGATTCTTTTAAGTTCACCTATCTCCTACTGTTCTAATAGAATTTGAAAAGTAGAATATGAGCTAACACTCTATAAATATTCACATATAATTGGACATTTTTAAGTAATTTAATAATAATCATGTTTCTAATTAAATAAGTTATAAATAATGTAAATAAATAGAAATAATTATAAATAATCATAAATAATGATAATATGATAACAATACAAACTAATTATCACTATGTATAATGCATAGTTTTGGAGTATTATTTTCAGAGACTGCCGTATAGAAAATATGTAGTTTACGTATTTTAGGGGTTCTATACTCAAAGACTACTACCTATGATTTCAAATTTGTAGGCTTTCACCGTAAGTCTAAAATTAGGTCTATAATCACCGATGGTAAACAAAAAGCCATGCACCATTTCATAAACCAATCACACACAGTAATAATAAAATAATTTATTCATACTCTTTCATAACATTTCAAATATTGAAAGTCTAATTTGACAATTGTAATATTACTAAATCGTAGATAATTTATACAAAACAAAATAGAACAGCAATCGTGTCATTAAAATCTAATTTTTTATAAAATTTTAATATAAAACCCTACTTTTCAGTTTTTCAAAATGCCAAAATACTCAATTATATGTTAATTACTTACTTGAATCAAAAGATATCGGTAGTTAATAAATTTTAGCTCCTCTAGTCTCTTTCTTCCTAACCACCACCTAATATTACTTTTAAAATTAATATATAATTGTTAAAATAAACTAATAACTTATGTTGCTTATAATAAAATAGAAATAAATTTCCGCCTTAAAATCAAACAAAGGTTCGTTCTTAATATTCTATAATTTTAAATTTCTAAAATAAAAATTATTAATACTGATAAATTATAAAACTATCAATATAATATGAATAATTATAAAAGAGCCCCTTAAATATAAATAATTATAAAAATACTCTCAAAATATTTACATTTAAGACCCAAATTATTAATAATTACTATTTTGCTCTAAAATTATAAAAAATTTTATTTTAACCCTAAAACTTTTAACTATTCACATATAAAATTTTTAATTTATAAAATTATACAAAATTTTTATAATTTTTGTATTTTCACCCCCCAATCAAATTTTATAGTCTTTTATCTAATTTTTTAACAATTTTGGAAAAATGTTCCGATCAATCTATTAAATTGATCCAAAATCTATGAATTTGAAGTTCAAGAACTTAAACTAGTAATAATTTTAACTATTAAGCTATTAAAATAAAAATCTATATATTTTCTTCAATTTTTAATAATTTCTATACTAAAATAAATTATTTTCTTCTAAAAAAAAAGAATAAAGAAAAAATCTTACCATTATTTCTTATTCTTCCCTTATTCTTCTTCTTCTTCTTCTTTTTCTTTTTTCTTTCTTTTCTCTCTCTTTTTCTCTTCCTTTTTCTTTTCTTTCCTCACTTTTCCCAGCACTTTTACAATCTTCTTCAAACTTCTTGCAAAATTCATACTTATCTATATATATATATATATATAAATTACTAAATCACATGGGCCAAGCTTTTAAAAAAAATTTTGGGCCCAATTATTTTAATGAGCTAGGCATTACAAAAACCATCCAAAACATTATGATCTAAATAGTCATAGTTACTCCTCCATCAACTTCCCTCTTATCTTTTTCATTTCTCACATGTGTAAAAGGGAAGTAACTTGAATGTTTTGTAAATAACATAACATGCATTATTATTACCTTAGCACTATAATCGCTTGAGAAGTTTATCGAGTCATTAGAGTTTTAAATGTTTTCTGCTTAATAAATTCATTTAGATAGATATATATTTATTTTTTATATTCTAAACCCTCTCAAGAAATTTATCTTCTAAAAATAGTTATAAAATAAAATATCTCAATATATTTATCAAGAGAAAAATTATAATAGATAAAAAATTCTTTTAATATATTCATCGAGTCAATTCAATATATATTAATTTTTACTAGATGAAGTTATTAAATTATTTTTTAAACTATCAAAATTTACTCCTCAGTAAATATATCAAGTTATTTTAATTTATAACTATCTTTATATGGTGAATTTGTTGAGAGAAAAATTTTAAATAACTAAATTCTCTCGATAAACACACACACACACAATATGCTCTCAACGAAATACTCACATAAAACAATCCAAATCTTTAATTATAAGTTATGATTATACTATATCATGCATCCAAAGTGATCCTATTTTGTTTCTAATACCCTAGCATCATCTAAAGTGTTGTTTTTCTAACCCTAAATCATCCAAAAATAGCAACCGTAAATCAACCGACGCACCTCTTCAACGACAATATAGCCTCGCCATGAAACCCTTTTCGGTCATTGTAAAAATCTGTTACTCTGAGTTGCTTGAATATTTACGAGTACTATAACTCGTAGATTTCTATCTTTTTCAAGAGTACCTGTGTGTTTGAAGCAAAATGAAGAAATGAAAATGAAAAAGTTTGAGAGAAAAATTTAACTATTTGTATCAGGAGTAAAATTTGATTATTTGACTAAAAATTATGAAAATATTGAGAGTTTGACTACTAATATTACGAATGAGCTTTTAAAATAGTCTGTTTAGATGAAAAAACCTGGAAACTTTTGCCGTCAAACGGCGTGTCGTTTAAGTGTGTCCTAGCACAAGGCCGTTCTGACGTGCCAAGTTCATGAGGAGTTGCTTTTTAAAAAATCTAGCCAATGCATTTCCTCCACGTGGTAGTTAGTAGATGAAGTTCACCAGAAATGTCCCTACCTATCTGCAAGCAGTTTCTTTAGAAGATCTCTTCTTTCGCACACGAGTAAACACAAAACAGAGTTTTTTAAAAAAAAGACAAGAATCAGTATTTTCACTCAGTCTAAAACCTTCAAAACGCACAGCAATGACGTGAAAGCCAAACTTTTTGAGAGCAGAAAATAATAGAAAAGCGGAAGGAGCCATAAAATGGAATGCAATATCGGAGCTCGAAATTTTGCAGCAATGACGGTGTCATCTTGCGCTACATGGCGGATTCGACATAAAACACTAAGAACCAAACAGAGAGTTGTAGATTATCCGTATGGTTTGTATAAAGTGAGAGCTAGTAGTAGTAGTACTGGGAGCGAGAGTTGCGTAGTCGTGAAAAAAGATTTTGCTGATGAAGGAGATTATATAAAGGCCGGTGGTTCTCAGCTTGTTTTTGTAGAAATGCAGCAAAACAAGTCCATAGATAAGCAATCTAAATTAGCCAATAAGGTAATTTTCCTTTTCTTTTTATTATTTATTACGGAAAGTTGTAGAGAACTCTTTTCAAGGTTTATTTTATTCAGACCTTCACGAGTTAACGAGGGTTTAGTTTTGCGTATTGATTTAGGTTGTGTTGTAGCAATCGCTTTTGAAAATACTCTATCAAGTGCTTCTTCAAGAAGCGCTTTAACTAGAAAAACACGCTGATAAAGTGTTAAACTCCAAAGCAACTCAATTTTTTATTTTATTTATTCCCACAAAAGCCCCTTTGTCCATTTTAACAATTCACTAGGAAATAGACAAAAACAATTTTGGCTGCTTGAAAAGTTTGGAAAGCACTTCCAAATGCTCTGTCAGTATTATTGATTGCCTTATTTATAAACAATTTTGTCTATTTTATTTTTTGTGTGCACGTAGCTTTTTAATTATCAAGTTTTCTTCTCTAGAGTGTTGCCATTTTTGTTAGGACTATGTGTTAAATTGTTTGCATTATTGCTTTTAAGTTTACTTTGATTTTTTTTTTTTTGTTTTCAGTTACGACCAATATCAGTTGGTGATGATGTTTTGGATTTGGTGGTGATTGGTTGTGGCCCAGCTGGTCTTTCTCTGGCTGCAGAATCAGCTAAGTTGGGACTAAATGTCGGACTTATTGGCCCGGATCTACCTATTACAAATAATTATGGTGTGTGGGAAGACGAATTTAGAGGTAAAGATTTCCTTCAAATCAAAAGCTTGCCCTGTGGATTCAATTAATGGCTCTTAATAATTAATGTAACCGAAAATATTTATAGTATGCTAACAGTATTGACTAACATGTTGTAAAAATCCCTCCCCTGCTTGAACCAACATATAAGATTAATATAGTTTATTATATTTTCAGATCTCGGACTTGAGGGGTCCATTGAGCATGTTTGGAGAGATACAATTGTATATCTTGACGATGGAGATCCCATCTTGATTGGTCGTGCTTATGGACGAGTTAGTCGACATTTTCTTCATGAACAATTATTAGGAAGGTGTGTCTGTTTAATTTCTTAAGACTGTAATTATTGCCATCACAATAATGTTCCTTTAGAACTCATTTTGTGAATATAATATTCTGTAGATATATAATCTATATTAATTTCCCTAGGTGTGTCGAGTCAGGTGTTTCATATCTTAGCTCAAAAGTGGAAAGAATTACTGAATCTGCCAGTGGTCATCGTCTCGTAGCTTGTGAACACGATATGGTTGTTCCATGCAGGTATGAGGGGGTTGTCTTGTGCTATTCTTCACATATATTTATGATTTGCTTACATTTTAAGCAATGCACCAGACCTCAAGCTTCTAGTTACTGTTTCAGGCTTGCTACTGTTGCATCTGGAGCAGCATCAGGGAAATTGTTGGAATATGAGGTGGGGGGTCCCAGAGTTTCTGTGCAAACAGCTTACGGGGTGGAGGTTGAGGTAGGAGTGTATACTTTCCAGTAAAAATTACTGTATGTTTTCATTATTGGCAGCAATTTTCTGCAACAAGCCCTTGGTGGCATTACAGTCTTTAGATTTGGGTTTTCTAATTGGTGTTCAGATCACATAAGTGAATCTTCAAGCACTTCTTTTACTTTATTATGAGGCAGTCCACCAGATTGCATAGCCGATAGCTGTGCCTTAGAAGAAGAATAATATCATGATCGTGATGACTATGGCTGTATATTTCATGTTTCCTACTCATTACTAGTATTGTAACCTATATAATTCATTTGAGTATGAAATTGAATTGTGCAATCGTGACAATCTCCTTTTTCTTTTCTTCTTATCTTTTTTTTTTTTTTTTTTAGTTTTTTACTTTATCACCAACAGTACTTGAAACTTTTGGTGAGGAGTTGGGGGCTGGGAAGTGAATGGGATTATTTGAGACTTTGCACAAATCAT
This sequence comes from Khaya senegalensis, assembly GCA_032402905.1. Lineage (NCBI taxonomy): Eukaryota > Viridiplantae > Streptophyta > Magnoliopsida > Sapindales > Meliaceae > Khaya > Khaya senegalensis. The sequence goes on along the minus strand of CP135556.1, from coordinate 8,155,319 downwards.
TCTAAGCCGAACTAATTACATAATTTAAGTTCCTCTGTGCTTCTACTTCTCTGAATTGGATGGAAGATTCTCACAAATGTTTAGATCTGCAAATTTGTGATAATTATTATGAATGTTGTTTTGTAATTCTAGGTGGAAAATAATCCATATGATCCTAGCCTGATGGTTTTCACGGACTACAGAGACTATACTAAACAAGAAGTTCCATGTTTGGAAGATGACTATCCAACATTTCTTTATGTTATGCCTTTGTCATCAACAAGAGTTTTCTTTGAGGTTTTCTCACTGTTTTCATTCTTTTTTTTTTTTTCATCTACAACAATTGTTGGCAAAATATTTAGAAAATGTGCTCTGCAGGAAACTTGTTTGGCTTCGAAAGAAGGTTTACCTTTCGACATATTAAAGAAAAAGCTCATGGCAAGGTTAGAGACAATGGGAATCCGAGTTCTAAAAACTTATGAAGAGGTAATCTTCATGAGAAATCTAAGGAACCTCATGTTGTAGGTAGTATGTTTCTCTTTATTATTTTTTATAAGAGCCACCAATATAGTATGCTCATCCTTGCTTTATAAAGTTCAATTCTTTGGCCAATACTTACTGAAGCATACTTTTAAAATTGGCATTATTTAGGTTCTTATTTGAACCCAAGAATTTTTTGCTTCATCATCAACTAAAGTAATTTATTCTGAAATAGTTTCTTTATATGAACATTTTTCTTCTCCCAGATATGATTTTTAAAATGAGAAAGCAAATTAAAATCTGTGTTACCTTTCAGTTCTTGTATGAATCACGGGCACGATGTTGATAGATTGTAGAAAATTTTGTGTTCTTGAAACATAATGCTATAATATGTTTGTAAGATGAAAATTATATGGATGCATGAGATATAAGGGCACAGTTTATGAATCTTTTATGCAGGAATGGTCATACATTCCAGTTGGTGGTTCCTTACCAAATACAGAGCAAAAGAACCTTGCATTTGGTGCTGCTGCTAGCATGGTGCATCCAGCCACTGGTAAGAAAACGCAGAGTTAATTCATGTTTTAATACATTCAAACTTAATGGTGCCTTCTCATTTCTCTCATCATCAAACAGGCTATTCAGTTGTGAGATCATTGTCAGAGGCTCCAAAATATGCTTCTGCAATTGCAAACATATTGAAACAGGATGGTTTTAAGGGTAGGCTTACTCGTGCAAGAAGTAATGAGAACATCTCAATGCAAGGTGCGCCAGTGTGAGTAAAGGATGTTAAAGAAACCTCTTAAAATTCATAAGTCTATTACTAGCATTTACAACTTCAATTCATAGGTAATGTTTGTGAAGTTTGTAACTGAAAAGTGATTTTAAATCATGTTGACTTGAAAATTGCATAATGAAGAGGAAATATTATTTTGGTCATGAAAACCTAGTATTATTCTGCTAACTTTAGAGCATTTCCTTAAACCATTTTTTGTCATGTGGATTGCATCTCCCTCTGTCCTGTAGCCATTAGATTTGCATTCAATTGGAACATGACATTGTTCTCAATAGTGTGGAGCGTATTTTAGCTGTCGCTTAGTTTCTTTCTATTTTTTCGGTTAGGCTACTTTTTGCTAAAGCAGATTTTGAGGAATTAATTTTCTAAATAGGAAATGTTGGACTTTCCATTTTAGGCTCTGATTGTATTAGCTGTTTGGATCCAAGTATAGTATACAACTTTATTGTTTCTGTTTCTAGTTCTACAACCCTTGTTAGGTGCATACACCTATACAGGCTATATCCTTATTCATTAGAATTTATCAATCAAATTAATTAATCAGAAAAAATTTATGTTTACTTGGTAGTGATTTGCTCTTTTTTGTCTTTTGTTTTCTTTTCAGCTTGGAATACTCTATGGCCACAAGAAAGGAAACGTCAAAGAGCATTTTTTCTCTTTGGACTAGCGCTCATTTTGCAACTGGATATTGTGGGCATCAGGACATTCTTCCGCACTTTCTTTCAGCTACCCAACTGGTATTAGTTAATTCTTTAGTTTTTAATTTTTATCTTTCCTTGCTTGTCTTTTCAGATGACCAGCTTGGACTTCTACATTTAAAAACATGAAGATTATGTGAAAGTCTTACTAGATGCATAGATGTGGCATTTGTCACACAAAACCAAATCATTTGCAAAAACATACCTATAACATGAATCAAGCTAATAGAAGTCTAATTTAATAGAAGATAATATATCTTTATGAAGTGGCAATTCAGTGTGCAAAGTAATCAGCTCTTTGGATTGGGAGGTGAGATTTACACAGCAGATAAACTGGAAATTTAGGAGTAAATCAGTGGAGATGGTAAGCAATGAATCTGTGAAGCAACACACACATAATATAGACATAGTCTATGCTTTGTTTGGGATTGTGATGATTCTATTGTGCTTTTAAACCAACGCTGAAAAAAATGTTTGGTAGCGCCAATTTTTAATGGGATCCACTCATTTTTTTCCTTAAATATTTAACATCTAGTGCTTTTATCCCACAGTAGTTGTAGCATCAAAGCCACCGAGCCTGAATACTAAATGAAGTCATGTTATAGTTGACCCGCCATGCCTCAATACTAAAGGAAGCCATGTATACTTCACAGTTGATGTTTTAGGAAGTGATTGTTGAAAATTTGAATGCCATACTTGTTTACTGTATTAATGTTTGTATTAATTTAGATTTTGAAATATAAATTGCAGGATGTGGCAGGGATTTCTGGGGTCTAATCTGTCATCAGCCGATTTGATTGTGTTTGCGTTCTATATGTTTGTTATAGCACCGAATGATATGAGAAAATGCCTTATCCGGCATCTTGTCTCTGATCCAACTGGACCAACTATGATAAGAACTTACCTCACCATATAGTTTGTTTGTTTGTTCGTTCTTCTATCTTCTATAGTGTATCCTTTGTTTGGTTTGTTTTGGATTTCCATACAAGACCACACTAGGACCTTATTGTATTGTACATATATTTATGTATTTCATCTGCAATTTCACTATGTTTTAGATTAACCTAATTAAGATTTTTTTTTTTTTTTCACTTGCAAAACTAGCATGAGGTTGAAATGTATGTTTTGGTTATGCCAAACAAGTTGAGTTGCTATTTTTTAATTTTGACAACTGATACGTTGGGGTGTTGTGACTTTTAATATTCATGGTTATTATAGAATAGAATTACTAATTGTTAAGTTTGAGTTACTAATTGTTATTAGATAAAATTAATTGTTTACTAAGACACTCTGCAACTCTAACTAAAATGTGGTCTATGATGAATCAATCACTAATAAGGAACAAAATATGAAGTTAAGCACCCTTATGTTATAAAACGAAGAATGGAATAAGGAATTCCTAGTTAACCAAAGAAATAACAGACTCGTGGAATCATCTCCTTTCCACTGAAGAGGTTAATGCTACCTTAGACTTAGTTGAGCATCAAATCTAGCTGTTAATTATACAAGAACAATAAAAGGAAAAAAAAAAAAAAAAAAAAAGGCAAGACGATGTCAGTGCAGCAATTTCTGGTGCTTTTGTTTTATTGGTTGGAGCAATTTCAATGGTTCTTATAAAGTTCTAATTCTAACTAACATATTAATTAATTAAACATAAAGCATATATATACTACTTTTGTGCCACTTTTTGGTAGGTCAAATCTTTGTGGGGGAGTAACCATGAATTAAATTACTTCCGTAGCTTAGACTCTGTAGATTTCAGATTGGTTCATGAGCCCAACACTAGTAGAAGATAATTCTATTTTTTAAAATTGTTTACTTAATTAAAATATCTATTATTAAAGTTAATATTCGTTGACATTATCTACTTTGACCAGAACTCACAATTGCACTAGCACTAATTATTACAGCATGCAACATATATTAATTCGGGTTGTCTAAGCACTATAAAATTATGCAATCATTAAATTACAATCTAATACTTTTTTTATCTGTAAATATAGAACATAAAAAAATTAACTTTATGTTGATGACAACTGCAAGTTTCTTGAAACCAAATAATGTATTCCACCATTGGTCACCTTTTCCCCTTCTATAAATCTCTAGAAATCGTCAAAATTTGTTAACACAACCAAATCGATAATAGCAAGTAGCCCATAGCGAAGAATGAATTCCTGCTATTAATAATCTCGCTGCGCATGCTTTTTGGAAACAGGTTTGTGAAGCAGATGACAGAAGAGAGCGAGCACAGATGGTTCTTCTCTTGCATGGATACTCCACGCTCGAAGCTCTGCGTGCTCGCTCTCTCTCTCTGTCATCTGCAGCTTCATTTTCTCTCTGGCACCATCGGCGCCACTAGGCTTTATTCTTTTCAAGTTTGTTGAGTTTTTGTGTTTCATCAATCTCTTCATTAATTTTCTCTTTAATTTTTTCATGAAAACATTAATGTTCATACTTCCACTTCTCTTTTCATTTCTTTTTCTTTCTAATCTCCTAGTTATTAAGCATATCATAGAGTGTCCAATACGAGGGAGAAAATAAAAGTAATTGGGTTTTGATAATGGTATTCGAAGAGTTTCTAATACTTATTATTATTATTATTATTATTATTATGAACAGAAAATCCCTTGAAAAATATTGAAGAGTTAATTTTGGAATTGACTGATTTTTGTGACCTTAAATTATTATTTATCAACTAAGATGTTTGATAATATTCATATATTGTTTTTTTTCTCTTTATTTCTTAATTTCACATGTATTAAGAGTAATTATTAAAAAAAAAAAATTTCTAACTAGAAAACCCTACTTAAAAATAATTGAAAATCATTATAACTTTAATAAAACTCACAACAACACGAAAGTACTGCTTTATATGTTTTTCCTAACTTCTATTTATCTTTTCAACAAATCCTCTACCCTTCAAATAATTTTTCTCTTTGTGTCTTGGTTTAATTTCTTCATTTTCTTATCTTTTATTATCCAATTTGTAAATCAAAAGTCTGTTACTTAAAATTTATTTTTTTTAATTAGAAAAAAAATCACCAAAGATGCAAAAAAAAAAAAAAATTAAAAAAATAATAATAAATACTATCAAAATTCATATTTGTTTTTTCTATTTATTCCTGAAACTTCAAAGAAATATTTTTATGTCAAGCAAAGAGAAAATGGAGAACCTCTCAAAGGCTGTTGCAGTGTCCTTAACCAATTTTATCACTTAAGAAAGTTATTGATACAAATTTCATTAATTCATTATCAATATTGCAAATAAGAATGATAATGAATAAATTTAAAATAAATACTTTTTTAAATTCACATTTGGTTAAGAAAATTCAATATTAAAATTGCACCAAATTCATAATAAATTTGATATTTTATTATCAAACTTCTTATTTAATATTTACTAAACTCACACAAATCTGTATAAATTATCATCTTTGATTCAACATTCATGGTACTTTCCTATGCAAAACATTGCAACCTACTTTTTCCAACGCTAATCACCTCCAATGTTATGTAATAATGTATTGAATTTGAATGTTTGTTGAGAAATAAATAATTTCAAACAACACGACTAGGAACTGCAACCAAACTTGTGTCACTAAATTTTATCTTACTTGTAACATTTGCTTGTGTGGATGTTAGCACCAAACAGTAGGAGAATTTGTCTTAATTTGATTGGACTTATTTGAAAGAGTAAGTGCGCCGCCGTTATTGTGATTTTCAAAACCGAAACTATCTTCAAGAAGGTAACTGAATGGCCAGGAGTAGACCTGATTGAAAAACTTTCAGTAGCAATACTTCCTGCCTGCGGTGGAAAAACCACCATAATATCTAAAATTGTATCCAGATATGTATGTTTCTCTCCTTATCACAAACGCTTGTAGGGATCCAAAGCCTTACAAAATCTGGATTTTCTAGATTTACATGTTATGATTTTGAATGTCAATTTTTTGTATAAAATTTTAAGGTTTTTTGCTTGTAACATTTTTTGCATCGCTTGCAATGTGCGATGGCTGCCTATATCAACTATTTTAATCAATGGAACTTGTGGAGTTCCGATGGAAATATTCATGGAATAGTCTCTAACATTGAAAACTGGGCCTGAGGCACTTTTATGGAAGCTAATTGAACCCTCTTGAAGTGATTTATGGGATATTGAATGAAGATAAGCATTATGAAATCTATCTACATTGGTTTCAGATGGATTATAGAAAGGAAAGAGGAGGAAAACATGATGCATAAGATGAGTTGTGAAACCAACACGACTAATATAATAGGTTCTACAGAGGAAAAACCCAACAGATCATAAGACTTGTGAGTAAAGTATAATGTAATTAAATTATAGAGAGGAGCTAGATAATCTTATTTGGAACTTTCTGTTGTCATATTTTGAAGAAATATTGGGTGATATGTGAAATGGTTGAGATGGTGGTCACAAAATTGCTGTATACACATAAAGAGTACATGTAAAAAGAGTACATGTAACATGGAAAGTATGAAATAAAGTTCGTCACAGATATACATGAGAATTTAGAGTACAAAATAATTATGTACCACTCTTATAGACCAATCAATAGTTGAACAAAAACATAAACAAATACTTAATAGAAAGCCCTATTCACAAAACACTTGCTTACAACGTACTTACAAAACTAAGTAGACTTGTTATAGTTTATTTCTAAATTTCTCTTCAACGACTAAATCAATAGCAAAAAGAGGGCTATATATAGAAGGAAGCTAACAGATATCATTCACATACCCACTGACTATTAGTTTATGACCATCCACATAGCCCACTGACTATCTGTTTAAGACCATCCTCATAGCCCACTAATTTTCCATTAATGGCCACCCATGTAACCCATTAACTCTAATAATAATAATCCTAATTTTAGAAACTTCTATGCTTGAACTGGGGTTATCCTTTAACACCCCACTAACACCAACCCTCATTGCACCACACCAAGTTGATTACGAAAGTTTTCAAATATACTAGTATTCGTACATTTTATGAACAAGTCTGCAACTTGATCATTCGTAATGATGTGCTGCATATAAGTCTATTTTTACAGAACCTTTTCTCCAGTAAAATGATAATGCATTTCAGTATGTTTAGTTCTTGCATGAAAATTCAGGTTCTTTGTCAAACTAATTGCTGACTGGTTGTCACAGTACAATAGAATTGCATAGTCTATTGGTTGATACAAATCACTTGTCAGTTGCATCAACCAGGTAATCATTTGATCTGCCATAGTTGTTGCTTGATATTCTGCTTTTGTGGTTGAAAGTGGTATTGTTGGCTGTCGCTTAGTGCACCAAGAAATCAGTGCAGAACTAAGCTAAAAACATACCCAGTAGTTAATCTTTTGATGTCATGATCACCTACATAGTCAGCGTCATAATAGTCAACTAGTTTGCAATATGTACCTTTCTTGTACAAAAGAACATTATCAATTATAACTGATGAATTTACAAGAAGCGTCATTTAGAAGTAGTTTAACAAATCCTAAGATGTGTTGAATTTTTCATGAATCGTGAGTTTGTGTCTATGCTCATCACACCAAAATTCCACTCTAGGTTAAAGTACTAAGCCAAATACAACAGTTAGATATGAAGAAGCCAATCAGGCCTGCTATGTCATTACTCAAGCCTCGAAGCTGTAGTCTACTGCTCAAACCCAAAATTCAAAAATGACACTTAGTTATGCAGTACATTCAAATTTTCCCTTAAAAGACAAATGAGTTTGTTAGGGCAGTAGAGCAACAGAACAAAATAGCTTTTGCCTTCACATAGTAGTATCACCCCTACATCTTGTGCAATCTAAATTCTTTATTTTTGGTCTCCTTGTCCTTGGTATCCTTTGTGCCTTGTAGCTCGATATACTAAATAATATATATTGTAATTCTTATCTTCTTGAAAGTCAAATTATATTTTTTCATTCTTAGTTTGGTATTTAATATCCAACAAAACCATTTGCTCATTCTTTGTTTTTAAATTTTCTCATTTATTTTAACTTGTTATCACAGCAAGTGAATCCAAAAAACACCACAACTTCAGTCACTCAGCATTCTAGTAACTCCTCTCGGGGAGATACAACTTCATAAAACTTTTCAAACTAAACACAAGTAACTTTTCTTTTTCAAATACTATAAAGTTCACATAAATAAATTTCTTGCTACGAAAATCTCATTTGTTAGCATCTGCTCAAGGAAATGACTTGGAAGATATTCTTGACATAGAGATTACCACAACAAAAAAGTATAGTCTTTGTTGATGAAAAGGATGTAGTAGCTTCAAGATTAATCCGAATATAAAACATTAAAAAAATAAGATTAGCAACTAATAGGTTAGACATTTTTAATATTGAATGAACCAATGTTCGCAATAGTAGTTAGATACGCCTTATTAGCCAAGCTTGATACAAATTGGAGAAGATCTTTGTTGTAAATTCATGTAAAAAATTTTCAACTTGAGTATCCTTATTTCATTGACCAAGAAGTAATGAACATCACCAGGTACGGTATAAGATTGAAAAGTCTTTCAAATGTTCTTAAGGTTGCTAGGGATTTCACTCCAAAATGGACCTCATCCTTTACATTTTTAGAGGATTAAGCAAAGACTATGACTCTGTCATTGTGAATGTGTCATCAAGAGTAGAAACACATACAATTGAAGAGGCTTATTTCATAGAAAAATTTTTAAAAATAATCTTATTTTAACCTCTCTTTGCATTTATAACTAAATTTAAAAGATTCTTATCAAAATAATTATTTTTTATAATTTTACTCCATATAATCACTTTTTATATTTATAAAACTAAAAAAAAACACATACTTTACACATACCTTTTTTTATTTGTAAAAAACCTACATTTTTTTCTCAAATTTTTTAACATTGACTCTTAATATTTGGGACAGCGATATAAAAATTTTGATATTTTATCATTCAATCAAATAAGTAAATTTTTATATTTTATTTTATTTTCATTTTAGTTAATTTTAAAATTAATATGACTATAAAATTTATTGTAATTAATATTTTAAAATTAAATTTAAATTACATGTATGATATATATTAATTTGATAATTTTTGTCTATTAAAAAATTCTAAATAAACACATACAAATATAAATATGAAATTTTAATATGAATAGAACATTTGATTAAAAACCAATTAAAATAAAATAAAACTTATCCTCGTATGGTTGACACTAAGACATCCAAAATGAGTGCTCTCGTGAATGACCCAAGGGCACTTATAATATATTTTTATTTTATTAATTTAAAAATAAATTTTATTTTTTAATTTATATTTAAAATTTTAATTTGTATTTATTAAATTAAATTAACATTATTTTTAGTATTAAATTTAATGTAGAATTATTTTAATTTATATTTTTAAATTATATTTTTATATTTTTATTATATATTTATTTTATAAATTTGTTTAATTTTAATTGATAATTTATTATTTTATATGAATTTCTTTAATTTATATTCAATATCAATTTTTTATTTAAAAAATTATCAATATTGAAGTATCTATAGTTAAATATTTTTTATGTATATTAGAAATATGGTTGAAATTGTGCTAGTTGGTTTTCATTATGGAGTATCATGAGTTATATTATCAGACAATTTAAAAAAATATTATGTTAGAAGGATTGAACTTTTACTAATTTTAAAGAATATCAAATATCACAAATTATTAACAATATTATATAACTTCACTAGAATTGATATAATAAAATTCATTATTAAAATAAAAGCGAGTTTTATAGACAGTGAAATAAAATTTGTTCTATATATTGATATTAGGAACGACTAAGGTGTATTTGCCTTTATAAATAGTATCATGGTATCAATGAATACACATTTCACTTTTATTTACGTCACTATGGAGTAGATAATTATTAATGATCATAAGGTATTTTGCATTCTTTCTTTACAAACTATCAATCTAGAAGTTTATATACAATCATTTATTTCTTCTTTGGGGAGTAATCAATTCAATTATAATAAAAATTGTTCATCAAATAAGATACATCCTATAAAACCATCACCTATACATCATAAAGATGCTAGAATTTATAGTTAGTACCCACTATACAGGTATAATGAGGATTATATGTATAATTTTTTTATAATCAACCATATATAAAAGGTGAAAGTGCTTTCAGTTTTGGTAGCACACTCAAGACTCTGTGTAGAAATTATTATGATGAGGATACAAATATCCACACAAACATAAGTTATGAATCAGGTCAGATTAATTCAATGAGGCATCAAGATGACATGCTAAGACCATCAAGTTCTCGATGTTCGCTGCTAATTCTATTGTCAATTGCTCAACCGTAAGATGCATTATCTAACTCTGCCTATAATATTATATCTTTTGATTATATTTTTAATTTAAAAAAAGAGTTACAAGAATGCATTGGGTATAATAATACTGAAGAACTATTTTTAATTTTGAGTTTTAAAATCTATAATAGATCGATTCGAGGCAAAGTGTGTAATTGACGCATATATATAGCAAATTCAAACAACTAACCAAATGAAAATAGTAAATATTAGTCTATTAATATTTTAAAGAAATTAATACTTGTCAAAATAATTAACTACAGCTCGGTCACTATTAAGTTAATAGTCGATTTATTAGTAAATATGTGATTGACTAATTTCAAAATTCTAATAAAATTTACACTCCAAATAATATTCGAGATGACATACACTATGAGTTTAGAATTCATGTATCATATCATAAAGTATGGCTAGCTAGAAAACAGACATAAAAATTAGCACGCGGAGACTCAATGGAGTCATTTAAATTACTGTTATAATTTTGTTATATTTTACAACAGTATAATTCAGGTATAATCGCGCATATAGAAATTATCATTATCACGATAATAATAATTTTTTATATTTTTTCATAGCATTGGGCTTGTCGATTAATAGCTTTCGTCTATTAATTTGGTCAATAATTGCTATTAAAACACATTCTTGAAAGATATATATTAAAAAGCTATATTTGTTGCAGTAACTCTTCACAAAAATGATTAGATTTTTGCCATGATATTTGAAGTGGGGGACTCTGAAAATAATATATCATGAGAATGATTCTTAGAAAAATTATAAGATATACTTAGACATATTTTGGATCTAGTGTTTATTTTAAATCGACACGATAACATCATTAAGGGAATAAGGAATATGTTTCCTGATTGTTATCATATTTTTTATTATTACTATATTGAAGAAAAATTAAAAATAAACTATAAGTTCAAATATTATAAAAAAAATATTTTTCTAACGAGATTTTATTTTGCCGTCAATGTATATGTTTATAATTATTTTGAAAAACACATAGATAAGTTGAAGTCAATACACTCATATGCAACTAACTATTTACATAATAAAATAGGGTTTTAGAGATGGGTTAGATATCATTTCTTAACAAAACGATATGACATAATGATAATTAACATTTGAAAGTATCATTGTCTTAAATAAGTTAAAAAATTAATTTTATAATTATCTAAATTTATAATACATATATATTAATAATAAGTGTCATAATAGAATTATTACATTAAATATCATTTATTAATTATAATGTATTATTACTAATTAATTATTTAACTAGATATTTTACTAATTAATTCTTTTACTATTTATATATTTAATCTTCTAAACTTTATTTTTATAATATATTATTATTGTATTTTGTTATTATTTTTATTCATATTAATATTAGAATATATTATAATTAGTTATTATTTTCATTAATATTAATATTAATATAGTTATTATTTTTGCATTATTAAATTTGTTATTGCTATGATATATGATCCTAAACTCTAATTACCACGAAAAAAAAAAATGTTTGCAGCTCCTATAATTGCAGCTACAGCTCCCATGATCACATGATCAGATCGTAGCCAACTTTATCAACAAAAAGCCATAATCATGACCAACTTAGGGTCATGGATATTTTTTCGATGACCAACACTTCTCCCTCAAACCCCAACTTCTCCCTTAATCAATCAAGCAAATAGTAGAAAATTATCATTATTTTATATTTTATATTTACATTATATAGAACAAAATAAATTAAACATCATTGTATGTCTACAAATTTCACCCACTCTTTACCAAAATTTCAACCAAATATTTCTTCAAAACCTAAAATTCTAACACCTTACTAACAATAAATCTTTAAATGTTGTAATAAGTATTGATAGTAAAAGCTAACATTTTTGCCTACTTTTGTCTTTTGAGGAGAGGATGGAAGTATTCTTTTGTCCTTCAGGGTTGAAAGTGAGGAAAAAAGTAAGAGAAAAAGTGAGAAAAAAAAAGAATGAAAGTGATGGGACGAGAGACAAGAGAAGAAGAAATTGAACTTTGTTTTACTGAGAGCAGCAACAGAGTCCAACATTTTAAGGTTCGTTAATTTTGATAAAATTGAATTAAGATTGGTCAAACATACAAAGCTCTTTTTAAAAAAGGTTATTTTAATAATTTTATTTATAAATAAAATATTCACTTTTATTTTACTATTATTTTAGATATTTGTAAAAGTAAAAGTTTGAAAAAAAAAAAATAAATTCTTAAGTGTTTTTAAAAAGCGAATGAAATTAAATACGAAAAAAATATAATATTTATTTTATTTTAAATAATTATAAAAATAAAATTAAAATAATTATTAAAATTAACTAATTTTAATAAAATTAACTTAAAATTAATTAAAAATATAAATTCCTTACAAATAAAACTATTTTCAAAAATTTCCTTTCAAGATTTTTGCGAAGAATTCCATGATGAACAAACACTAACAACTCCATAATCTGCACAAAAATTAGAAATAAATCCCTTTACAAAATTGGAAAGAGTATAAAGAAGACGTAGACAAACTATCAAACGGGCTTCCACAAACAACCGCTAGGCTTTTACTTCTTAAATTATAATTTCTTCTTTGCCATGCTTGCCTTTGTTTTTGAGTAAAAATTATGTAAAGGAATTTAAGAAGACAAATGAATGAAAATTATGATACAGGCACCAGAATCATTGCAAAGCACAAAAACAAATTTCTGATGAACAAATTCATCTCCTTTTTACCTGTTATTGAAAAAAAAAAAAAAAACTTCCATATATCATTGTCTGAAATTAACAGTACGACGTAAACTAAACAAGTATACCATCTAACAGGCCAGCTCGACTTTGAATAAATTAAGCATGTCAAGTATCAAAGACTCCTTTTTTCACCGGAAAACCAAGATCCAACATAATAAGAAACTTATTGTAACCTATGAAAGTGAATAATAAACCATAAGAGTTACCAATTTCATCGCTGTCTCTAACTGATTCTTTCTTGAGTACACCTCCTTCAACAGACATTTTCACTTTAGTTGTGAAACAAGGTCCATTGTACCTACCATTTCTAGCGGTAGTTTGATAAAATTTGGATGATGTGTTTGTAATCAAGGAGTTTACACTTTCACGATTTACCTGCAATCAGAAGCCAGGGGGTCAAAATTTACCAACAGTAACAAAAGGAATTGGGACACATACAGAGCGAAATAGAGACAAAAAAATGCCATCATGTTATCCCCCAAGGAACCTTAAGTTAAACATAAGAAAACAAATCAGCTTAAGCTTCAGCTAATACTAGTACAAGCTAGAGTAAAATAACCCGTAAGATTACAATTTGCGCATATAAACTCTTTGCATAAACTGAGATGGTAACATAAATTTGTATTAAAAAAAAAAAAAAAAACTTTTATAGAGAGAGATTGTAGATGTTATCACTTGTTGACAACTGAAAATGTATTTTATCTACATTGAGACCCAAAGATTCATGCCCGGTACGGATTCAATCTCATAAAGATTGGCACCCAACTTCATTAGAATGACATGCCAATGGAAATTTGTAGTCCATGCACCAGAACGATAGGAAGCAGCACCCAGATCCTAAAAACCATTTCTTGTTCCCTGTGAAAACTGCATTTTTTTTTTGGGTATGTAGGATATGCAAATGCAGGTTATTCATGTCAAACTGAGATGATTCACTTATTAAGTGGTCAGCACACCTTCAATATCACAAAGGAAAATCATGAACGTCTGCAGCAATTGAGTATGGATGAAAATCAACTGAATGGAATGCAACTCATTCTAGTCATAAAATCAAAATGCCCTCTCTCTTTGATTGCCAAGAAACCAATGGATACAAATTGATATCTTAAAGCCGCCATAATACTGAACCAGTTCTAATAATTGCAGATTATAATTAAACCGATAGGCACAGAATCATCTCTCAAATATATCAATAATTTTCCTAGACCCAAAACTCAATTTTCAAAAAAGTTAATTCTTAACCGAAGCACGGACCACTTAAGCATAGTTTCAGTGCTTTTGTCATTTTCCTTTATCAGTTCCCTTATTTTTCTGGTCAACCAAGCAACGGATGTGGAAGAAAATGAAAAATTCTGCTGAGCCTTTTATGCCTAGCCTTTTATTCATGTGAAAAATCAAAAGTTCAACACACTTTCTGCTTCCGAAAGCAAAAGCAAACAATCAAACAATCAAAAGAGCAAAGTCAATCAACAGAGAAGTGATTTAGATTAGTACCTACAAATATTATCAGCCTAATTTTATTCTCAATTTATTATAAGATAATAAAATAAACTACAGCATATGAATATTTAAATTACCAATAGTAAATAGTAAAAAAAGCAACGATGAACAAGAGAGGAATGATAAAATTACCGGGTGTCGCATGGCAGTTGGAGTGAGAAGAGACGCCATGGAAGACCACCGACCGCCCTTTTGTCTTGTTGTTTGGTGTCCTTCATTAATGGTATAATGTGTTGAGCGTGTGTTTGTGAACTCAAAAATTTCCATCAACTACCGGTTCACAAATGCCCCCTCGGCCTCGGGAACAAACAAACATCAGCCGCCAACGCTTCATTTTTGGTCTAAATGCATAATTCTACATTAAAAATGGAGAAAACATGAAATTAAAGTAAATGAAGGGGAATTGCGACAAATAATGATTTTATGATTTGGAGTGGAAGAGAAGGGTTGACATTCTCCATTGGGCCCGGCAAGGACCCAGCCCCAGGTCAACCACACCTTCATGTTGAATAAACGTGATTCTTACAGTGACTTTTGCATTAATTAAATTAGTTATTATATTAAAAAAAAAAAAAACACCTTTGAATTGGTCAGACTTAGACTTAGATCCAATCCAAATATCATAGAATAATTTAATAGTTTAAATTTGATCACATTATTCATATTGCATTAATTTTTGATAGAATATCATCACATTAATAGAATTATTAGCATTATTTTTTTAGTTTTCATGTATAAAAGATTGATTTTTTTTAATCTTTTTTATTATTTTTTTTTTTAATATCCATTTCACTATTTAGAAAAACAAAAAACAAAACACCTGAAGCTTATTTGTTATACGGATGTATAGTCTTTTGAAATTAATTAATTAATTTTTAAAAAAAAAATCAAAACAACTAATTTTCTAGCATTTATGAGATAAGCATTGACTCGTAGGTTGTCGTCAATTTTTACTTTATTTTAATTAATAAAAAGAGAAGTGGTGTGATTTACGTGCCCGCACAGCTGTGCAACTTCAATTCAAGAATTAAAAATGGGGTTGGTTTTGTAATTTTATTTTGTTTTGGTTTGGTTTGGTTTGGATCATGCATGTTGAATTTTCTTCTCTGGCTGGGGTCTAATATGGTCGGTGCTCATCATTTTTCTTTCTAATTATTTTGATTACAAAAATCAAATCCCTTATAAGTAAGTTTAAATAAATTAAAATAGCACAGCTCATGAATAATATAGACCAAAATTATTATTATTATTATTATTATTATTATTATAAAATTACAAAATCATAACATTTTTGGAACTTACATCATAAACATTTTAGTCATTCAAAATTAAATTGTGTCACAGCATGTAATAATTATCCTTTAGCTTAGTCTAAATCCTCAGAAGTTAAAAGTAATGCGATAATATTAGCCTCTTCTTGTCCATCACCGTACACATCCAAACATGATTTAATATAATTATTGTTAATAAAAAAAAAATATCTTTTAATCACTTTTTTATTTATAAATTGACATAAGTTTTATTATATTTATAATTAGGACTAATATGATTATGCCTAAATTGTGCATATTCAATTGATATTAGTGACTGTGGGTGATTGTTTGAGTATGATAAAAAGAACTTTTTTTTTTCCTTCAAGATGATTGCATAAATAAATATTTCGTTCTTAAGAGTATGTTTGTTTTTGTTAATTTATAAAGAAAAGTAAAAAAAATTTTAAAAAATAAAAAAAAATTTATTTTAAGAGAATAGAGAAAAGAAAGAGAATTTCTTAAAAATTTGTAAATGTAAGGATTTTTTTTCCCTACAAAATAATTAAACTTTTAATTTTATTTATTATTTATTTATTTTGATTAATTTAATTAATTATTTTTATTTAACTAATTATATTTAAAAAATTATAAACATAATATTATTTTACATTATTTTATTTTATTTACTAATTAATTTATTATTAATGTTTATTCTTGCTATAAAAATTCAATTCCATCTTATAAATTATAATAATAATTATTTTTATAATTATTTTAATTATAAATATTTTTTATATGTTTAATAGGTATATTAATTTATAATTTTATTTTACAATATTATATTTATCGTAATTTATATAACTAATTTAATTATATTTATTTGATAATTTTAATTTTAATTTGTAAATTATTTTTAAAGATAAATTAACTATCGATGAAATAATAATAAAATTATTAATTGTAATTATAATATAATTTTATAAATAGTATTGAAAATCAAACACACTTTTAATAAACAAATTAAAAACACTTAGTTATATGAATATCAAATTTAGATTGTGTTCAAATTTAATTTATCCATAAAAATTTATATTCAATTGTATTTATAATTTTAAAACAAGGCAAGTGATGCATTTAAAATATAAAATATTTTTTTAATTAACAAATATATTTACATAATATAAGATTAAATATTTATTACAAAATTATTTATTAAATTTATAGGATTTAATTATTATATATTTAAAAATAAAATTTAAAATTAATTTATTTTTTTAATTATGAAATACATAAAATATTTTAGTAAAAGTAAGTATTTTTATCTAAATAAAAATAATTAATAAATATAATGTGTATTTATATTTAAGAAAATTAAGAAAATATATTTACTAAATATTTATTGTAATAATTATTTTTAATAAATATAATAATTTAAATTAAAAGTAAAAATAATTTAAAATTTTAATTTATTAATAAATATCAATAAATAAGAGTAAATTTTAAGCTAACATCTTAAAGAAAAGTTGTTGCATATTTGATACAATAAATATATATATATATATTTCTAAAATAATAATAACACACAATTTTATGAAATACGGAGACGGAAGGAAATTTGAATATGTTTTTAAGTTATACCCACAAGCAAAATCCAGATATTTTAAGGGCTATAATACAAGAATAATGGTAAGTCTTCGGGAATAGGCAGAGAGGGAGAGAGAGAGAGAGAGAGCGCAACATTGTAGTTGTCAGGCGTGGAAAAGAATCTTAAATCTGATCAGGAGCTTTCTAAATAATTTCTCAAATCAAAATTCCTTACTCTTTGTCGTTTCCCTCCACCTTCCTTGAGTAATCTCTTCAGGCTTAGCTCCCTCTTTAAGAAACTTCCCATTTCCTAACGTTTATTAAACCCAGAATTCTAAAACCATCAAAACCGAATTATTAAAATAAAAACAAAAAGCTCCCCCCAACCGCGTAAAAATTCACACAACAATCCAAAAAGTCAATTCACCGTCAAAGTCGCCACCCCGCGTTCACATTTGCAGCCCACGCTTCTTTTCCTTCCTCTCTCTCCCTCCCTGTTGCTATTATTATATATAATCCTCGCATCTTTTCATTTCTTCTCCAATTTGAAATCAATTGTGTTCACATTCCTCCGTCCAAGCGTTTCCTCAAACATTCGTCAACCAATTCAAACGCGCACACAAAGACAGTCACTTTCTACTGCCTCTTTAATGGAAATTACTCCTTTCCCATTTCTTAATCAAGAAGAGTACTCCCATTTCTTGGGTTTATTCTCTGAAATGGAGAATACAAACAACATCAGCAACAGCAATGGGAACGCCAATTTGAAGAAGCGGCAACGAAACGCGGACGAAGATGGTGATCAGCAGAAGGGAGCTGACAAGCAACAAGAATTAAACAAGAGTGCCGCGTGGAGTGATATACTCACATCTATAATCTTGTTGGACGAAGAAGAGAAACGCGAACAAGAACAATACTCTATCGAGTCTCGGCAAGATAAACTCCTTTTCGATGATAATCACAAGCGAAAGACGCAAGTAATGATTGAATATGCCCATCAATTGCAAGACCATTATAACGAATTAGACGCAATGGATCAGTTAAGAACCAAACGATCTCGTAGTACGGCTTCGGCGGTTGCCACCGTGGCAGCAACATCATCCAAGGACGCGCGTTCGAATAACCCGATTCCCCAGTCGGGTAACTCTTCGGGTGGTCCCAGTCAGCAGCGGCGGTTGTGGGTGAAAGACCGCTCAAAGGACTGGTGGGAAGAGCGTAACCATCCCGATTTTTCTGAAGAACAGTTTCGGCGAGATTTTCGGATGAGTAAAGCCACTTTCAATATGATTTGCGAGGAGCTAGAAAGTACTGTAATGAAAAAGAACACGATGCTTCGCGATGCTATTCCGGTCCGTCAACGAGTGGCGGTCTGTATTTGGAGGCTGGCCACAGGTGAACCGCTACGGGTCGTGTCGAAACGGTTCGGATTGGGTATATCAACTTGCCATAAGCTGGTTTTGGAGGTTTGTTCAGCAATAAAAACTGTGTTAATGCCGAAGTTCCTACAGTGGCCTGACGAGCAGAGAATTAAGCAAATTAAGGAAGAATTCGAGAATGTTTCTGGTATAACAAATGTTGGGGGATCAATGTACACAACTCATATACCTATCATAGCTCCCAAGATAAGCGTTGCTGCTTATTTTAACAAGAGGCACACAGAGAGAAATCAAAAGACGTCATATTCGATTACAGTTCAAGGAGTTGTTGATCCGAAAGGAGTTTTCACAGATGTTTGTATCGGGTGGCCAGGGTCTATGCCAGATGACCAAGTGCTTGAGAGGTCTGCTCTGTTTCAGAGGGCTAACAGGGGGCTGTTGAAGGATGTTTGGATAGTGGGAAATTCTGGATATCCATTAATGGACTGGCTTTTAGTTCCTTACACGCAGAAGAATTTAACATGGACGCAGCATGCGTTCAACGAGAAGATGGGGGAGATTCAAGGAGTGGCTAAAGACGCATTTGCGAGATTGAAAGGGAGATGGGCTTGTTTGCAAAAGAGGACTGAAGTGAAACTACAGGATTTGCCCGTTGTTCTGGGAGCTTGCTGTGTTTTGCATAATATTTGCGAGATGAGGAATGAAATGATGGATCCTGAGTTGAAGTTTGAGCTCTTTGATGATGAAATGATTCCTGAAAATAGTCTCAGGTCAATGGCTTCTGCACAGGCTAGAGATCACATTGCTCACAATTTGCTGCACCATGGCCTTGCCGGAACTTCTTTCCTACATTGATGATTTTTTTTTTCCTCTTATTATTTATTATCATTATTTTAGAAAAAAGAAAAAAAACAATAATAATAGACTCCTTTTTGTGATTCTTTGTATTAGTATAGCAGCTTGTTATAGTCACAATTATTATGGCAATAAAAAAAAAAATCAAAATTTTTTTTTGATGGGTTGAATTCTGTCTAAGATTTGCTCCTAACAAAATTAATTTTGATGGTTGGTGCTGCTTGTTTGATTAATTGATTGTGATCCAACGGTTGGGAAAAACAAATTTATAAAAGATGCAAAAATTTTTCTAATAATTATGAGCTCGGCTCCACAGTATATTGACTTGAGCCAAGTAAACTGCTTCTTTTATTGCCTCTTTGACTTCAGCCGTTCCTTCCCCCTCTTCCCCCCACCCTTCCTAACGTAGGAAATACAAATAAAAATCAAACTTATCCTACGTCGGCATTGATTAGAGGGAAGTCAATTCTTCTTTTTTTAAAAAACAAAAAAAAAATTATTGATCACGTTTTCAATTCCGATCCAATTTTTTGTGTTCTTAAATTTGTCATTAAATATTCTTTGATCAATATTAATTACTTTGGTTGAGTTAATTACACCCAATAATTTTTAATGTCATCTCTTACCAATAAAAAGTACACAATTTGAAAATTTTTTTAATTTAATTTCACTTTTTTAAAAAAATCAAATCAGTTTTTAGACTTTATCTAAATTTAAAATTTATTTTTAATTTAGGCTGCTGAAATCATTAAATGAAATAAAATTGAATTCATACTTATTTATATTCAGTTTCATTTGTTATATCTATTTGAATTTTGTACCAAACACATGATACACGGTCACTACGCGCTTAGATTAGAACCTTCGACGAAGATCTATATCAAAGACTGCAGCAGTTGTCACAGGTGGCCCCACGTTAATCTGATTCCGACGAGCTCTCTCTATATCTTGCAGTGCACGGACACTTTAAGGGCAGGCAGGCTCACCTGGTAGGACCCAAATCAATTATTGACCTCCACGTGTCTTTGACAAATCGGATGTTGAATTCAGCTTTTCTTTTTTTTCTTTTTTTACTTTAATTATAGTAATAGTAATAATAATAATAACAAATTGTTATTATTATTATTATATCTTTTATCAGGTTTAATTTCATTTCTCTCCGGGCAACAAAACGTGAAAAAATAACCCCAAGAATCTGAGACCTCTCATGCTTCGTTGTCACAATCACTAAAATTTCACGAATACGGACACAGAGGGAAGAATTATACTTAGAGAGTGTGTGTTTTATGGAGAATCAGAACAAAAAATTGGTGGAGGTGGGAGAGGACGTCGAGGTGGGTGCCATGGCGGGAGAGCTTCGGGATGGAGGAGAGATTGGGTCCAGCTTGACCATGGAAAGGGTTGCTGCAGCCAAGCAGTTTATTGAGAACCATTACAAGGCTCAGATGAAGCACATCCAAGAACGAAAAGAAAGGTTTCTATTCTTTGCATTTCTTTTTTTTTTTTTTTTATTAAAGGTTTCTATTCTTTACATTTTTTTATTCACCTTCTTCGCATATGTACTTTTATGTTGAATGTTGCAAGGATCTCATTTTTACTATGCTAAGTATTATTTGCATGCGTTCTTGATGATGATTTTTTCTTTTTCTATAAGAATCTTGAGTTTAGAGCTTATATGGTTCAAATTCTTTTATTGAAATGGACTAATTTGGAAAATTCTTAATCCTATTAATTGTTATCAGTTGGCGATTAATTATGTTAGGCAGTTAAAGTACAGTGCCTTATGTTTTTAGGCCTTTTTGTGTTTATGTTACGTGACCATCCTAAATTCATTGTGCTAGTGTCATGTAAACATTTTTTGTTGCATTGTCTAAAAGATACTGTTAATAAAGGGAAAGTCAATTAGAAGGATAATTTATAATCAATGTGTTTTTGCATTTTATATAGTGGAATGTGGTCTGATTTGTTGAGTAGTAGATGCTGTCATTCCTTGTTGGATTTAAGTGTATTTAAAACAGAGAAATGCAAATTACAAAGCCGGTGAGGAAGTTGTTGTTAAATTTGTATATATAGGAATTTCATTGAACTTTTCATGGGCACCTAGAAGTGAAGAGTGTGATTTATAAGGAATATCATATATGATAGTGTGAAGTAAATTCCTGTGGAATTTGAATGCTAGAGGACTTTTACCAAGGAGTTAAAACCACATTTGGTTTGTTAATTGTTTTGAATTCATTAAATATGTACACTGTTATCTAGATAGTTGTTTTAAGTGGCATCTGAAAGATTTGGTACTTTCCACATGATAAAGGAGCTGTGAGTGTAAATAATGAAAATTTTAAAGGAAAATTTAAATAGAAAATCATTGTGTTTTGATATTAATAAGAGTCCCTTTGCTTTATGAACATGTGGGCCAAAATCTTAAATCTGTCGGAAGCCAGCATATAATGCATTTTCCCTATACTTGGAAGCATGAGGTGTCTTTGATTTTTGTCACAACCATTACTCTTTTATTTATGAATCTTTGCAAGTACGAGTGTATGCAACTTTGCTTTGTTTTGTTTTCCTGGCACTCTAAGTGGCAAAACTCTTACACACCTTCAAAGGTTATTTGCAATTGGTAGTAAGAAGGGAGAGCTGAAGGAAGATATAATATCCGACTATTTGTGTAATTGAGTGTATCATCTGGGTTTGTTATGCATTTTTGTTATCATTGGCCTGTTTTCTATGCTTGTCTTCTACCTCATTGGTTGCCATTCTAGTTTCTAGTTTCATAATCATCGTATGCATAACATTTGTTTTTAATTCTTTAAACTTCAAATTCTTTCTTTTTTATTGTTATTTTCAATTTTCATTTTTCTGCTTTAGCTTTGAAAGCGTGGAAGCACTTATTTCGGTTGTGGAAGGGTCCTTCTTCCTATTTTTTAGTAGTTGCTGCAAATTGGATTTGTTACTCCAGTATATTGCCCCTGAGCTGACATATTCTTGGCCATCAACAAGCAACCATAGATGCGCAAATTCTACATTTGTGCTTGACTCATGTTCTACTATGAGAATTCCTGGTTCATATTGCTGCTAAGAAAAATCTGCTGTCTATATGACAGATATTTTCCTTTTTTAATTCATTTTTTTCATTTTTTCCCCTCTTATTTAAAGAACTGAGTTTTCGTTCTCTGATCTTTGGTACTTTTCCTGTCATATTGGTATTTGTAACAGGCGCTTGGTGCTGGAAAAAAAGTTGGCATCTTCAGAAGTTCCAGAAGAAGAACAAATTAATCTACTGAAGGATCTGGAGCGCAAAGAGACAGAATATATGCGGCTAAAAAGGCATAAGATATCTGTTGATGACTTCGACCTTCTTACCATTATTGGAAGAGGAGCTTTTGGAGAGGTTAGACGCACATTGTTTATATAAGATGTTAAGAGATCTATTTGACAATTATCCCTAATAGTTCTTAAGAAAAAATTATTATGCTAAACTCTGATCCTGTGTGGATATGATTGGCAATAAAATTCAGAGTGTGATACCCAATTAAAAACAAAAGATTTTCTATTTAATCTTACATTACTTTTCAATTATCATCAAGCAATCTGCCCTTAAAACAAGTGTATTAATACTTTTGAAGGAATTAATACCAATAATTTGGCATATCAGAGGTAAGCTTTAGGCATACATTGCATAAGGAAGGTTATTGCACTGAATTTTTTAGTAAGGGATGCTTTGACCATAGTGTCTGGAATAGAATCCTTGTCATTGTTTCTAGCTGATCAAGAAGATATTTTTCCACATATTGCATAATACTCCCCATTTTTATTCTTGAACCCTAGTTTAAGTTAGTTGGTTTATTTTTCTTTACAATTTCTCAAGTGAATCTGATTTTTCCCACAGCCAGAAGCTATTTCTATCAAACTTGTATGCACCACTTCCAATGAAATATTTAAGGGAGGTAGAGGAAAAAGTGACAAGAGTTTGATAGTCCTAACAATGGTGGCAGAGGTACACTAATGCTGGTGCTGAGTTGTAATTCTAAAGACAGCAATGATGCTAGTGGAATGGTGAGGGCTAAGTTGCTGGTACATATTATGATAGGAGACTGCTTTGATGAGTGCTTGTGCTGGACATGGCACTGTTGAAAGGGTAATGGTTTTGGAGGCAAACAGTACAGGAGGTGATGGAATTAATAATTTTTTGTGGGTACTGGAAGGTTGGACTCAATAATCATATTGTAAACGTGGTGAAAATAGTGGTGGAGATGTGGCAAGTTGGCATGGTGGTGGTAGAGGATGAAGGGTAAAATGGTTTGGGTAGCCTTGACGAAATCAGGAGATGATGATGTTATGCTGAAGCTAAGGGTAGATTAAGCTCATTGTGATAGTAAGTGTTGTTGGTGGTATTGATTTGGTTGTTTCTAGAACAGCTAACAACAAGTTAATAGACAATTGTAATTTCTCTTCTCCAGTCCCCCCCTATGGATGAGATGTACATCTCCACCATTTTTAGATTTTTAAGTTCCCTGTAACTAAAGTTCAAGCATATTAAGAAGCAAAAGTCTACACTGCAGTGTAGTTTTTTTTTATTTTGAAAATTCATGCAATCTGTTCCTATGAAATGAATAAGGCCTTGTTTGTTATGGGAGGTAAGACTGTTCATGTTCTGGCTGAATCTATGCCATGTGTGGCTTCTTTTTCTTTTTCCCAATTTTTTCTCAAGTCCAATACTTAGGTTACATAATGGTGGAAAGCCTGCCCCCATCCCTTAAACTTAGTATACCTTTACAATGATGTAGGTGGGATTCAAGCCATGCCAAATGGCTTTACCTGTTGAACAAACTAGCACTTATTGTCATATGACTGCATCAATTTTTTATTTTTAGGTTGTGCTTGCCTTATTTATATATTTCGAGGCAATTTTCAATGTTCTTCTAACTTGGTGTTGCACACCTTTTAGTGAAGATCATTAGGAAACTTATATCTTTTTATTTCACAGGTTAGATTGTGTAAGGAGAAAAAATCAGGCAACATTTATGCCATGAAAAAATTGAAGAAGTCGGAAATGCTTAGCCGAGGACAGGTAAGATCCTAAATATTGAGTTGTTTTTAGTATGTTATTCTTGTTGGGGACATGTTATGTTGCTTAGAAAAAATGCTATTGTTTTTTCCTGGCTATGGCTGAATCCTCTACATAATGGTAAGTTTCTGTTGCTTACTCAAAGAAAAAAGGTTGTCTGGGCTCTGTGTTTCATGTATTTGTACCATTTTTTTATGGTCTTTGCATAGCCTCATGAGCTGCATTAAGTTCGTGACCCATAGGTTTTCAGGGAACATGCCATACAAAGCTTACAATAAGGAGGGTGGCTGAATTATGCTTGCTTAATGTGATCTGTGGTGACTGGTCAGAGATCGAAAAATGGAAGTGGGAGTTAGACATCCATGAGAAGTTAATGGTTTTAACATCCAAGGACATGACGAGAGATATGGTTTTTACTTTTCGATCACTTCAAATAAGATTGATGAATTTTGTACTGGAATCAATACAAAACTCATTGCTACTTTTATATTCATTTTGCCATCTTATAAGAACCTTTAATGGGATAGCTGTTGTTTTGGGCACTTCATTCTTTAGGAACATCTTGGATAATGACTAGGATGTTTAGAATCATTGTAGCCTGTAAAGTGATAATAAGAGCAATCTCTTGGCATCCATCTACATGAAGAAGAATGACTGCTTCCTTACTTTTAAGCAGCTGCTTTTGTAACAACTATAGTTGCATTGTTCTCAGACACCAAGTCACTTAGAGAACATTTTTGATAATAATGCATGTCATTTACTTCTTTGTTGAATTCTTTATGCTCACTGCTTATGTACACACCTCAGGTTGAACACGTTAGAGCTGAAAGGAATTTGCTTGCTGAAGTTGCCAGTCACTGCATTGTGAAACTCTATTACTCCTTTCAGGATGCTGAGTACTTGTATCTAATTATGGAATATTTGCCGGGTGGTGACATGATGACTTTGTTGATGAGGGAGGAGACTTTGACTGAAACAGTGGCTAGGTTTTATATTGCTCAAAGTGTACTGGCCATAGAATCTATTCATAAGCATAACTATATTCACAGGTTGGTGTTCCTATGTTGTGACATGTTTTGGAAGTGCAATATATTTATAACTTGGTGTTATCTTGTTGGCTTAACATATTCACAACAATGTGTATGTTAATTTATTTTTCAGAGATATAAAACCTGACAACCTTCTGTTGGACAAAAATGGTCATATGAAACTCTCTGACTTTGGTCTCTGCAAGCCTCTTGACAGCACTCATTTGTCTGCTATAAATGAAAATGAAGCTCTGGATGATGACAATTTGAATGAATCAATGGATGTTGATGGCTGCTTTCCAGAATCTGGTAGTGGGAGGCGCTGGAAGAGCCCCCTTGAACAATTACAGCATTGGCAGATAAATAGGAGGAAACTGGTATGGGATAATTTGTCATTCTAATGTGTAGATATGGTGCTTCTCTGTACATCTCCTTAACTTCGACTGCAGATTAATGTCAGGACATGCTTGCTGATTTTATTTTGAAGGAGTATATAGGTTAAAATACAATTTAGTGACATCATACAAAATGGAAATTCAATCACATAGCTATATTTGAGACTGTGCATGAGTTTGTTTGCCCAAAGAATTGTCATTTCTTTGATGGGAAATGGATGATGTTAAGAACAAATATACCTCCTCTATTCCTGTCATTCCCCTCCTTTTTGTGCATCCTGGAAAATTTAAGGTTTAGTTGCCTTCCCCATCTTTCCTTTTGCTTAATGAGCATTTCTCTTTTATGCTTCTGGCATGCTTGGGCCCATACCTTTGCATGTTGGGTGAATTCTTATTTACTGCCAAGGAAGGGTAACAATCTTAATTGTGTTATTAGGTGAATAATCTGATAATTTTTGTTATCGTTGATCTGGAGATTTATATTTGGAAGGATCTTTGTTTTCAAGTTTCTACTTTCTTCTTTTTCTATTAACAGGCATATTCTACAGTGGGTACACCTGATTATATTGCTCCAGAAGTGTTGCTGAAGAAAGGATATGGAATGGAGTGTGACTGGTCAGCCAATTAGACTGAAATGCTTTCTTTTAATTGATTTATTTGATATTGATTGTTTGTTTGACTTTTCTAGTTCACACCTGTCTATTTCCTGCAAAGAACATTCAGTTTTCTTTGTATTTTTTAAATCAATGCAGACATACATGTTCATAAAAGTGGAAGTGAAATTACTTTTGACAGAATCTCTTTTGTTTTACATTTGCTTGTGGCTGATATATGACCCTGCCTTTTTACTGGATTTTCATTTATATTTCACAAGGATTATCTTTTGTTGCTTCTGATTTGGAATTTAATAATAGGGTTTCTATTCCATCTGGTGTAATTTGTATTTTATAAAGTGGTCTAACTTTTCTACCAGAAATCCCTAAAAATGATGTATATATAATTTTTAAGTTTTAACTTGTTAAAATAAAAGAGTGATGTATAGTCCAGACTCCTGAGTATTTCCTTTTTACACATGACAAGTAGAGTTGTGCTTTCTCTTTCATGAATTTCTTATCCAGTTCTGTGCTTGCAGGTGGTCACTTGGTGCAATAATGTATGAGATGCTTGTTGGTTATCCCCCTTTTTACTCTGATGATCCAGTCACAACATGCAGAAAGGTTTACTTGCTATGAGCATTTGTTTCTATATATTCGTATGATCTGACTTAGATGATACTGATGAGCCTTTGGATTCCATCTGATTTTAAGATGCAGTGTGACCTCCATCAGAACATATTGTCTAATCTAGTTCCTGCCTCATCTGTTATATTTCTCTTTGCTTACATGCTTTTCAGTCTTTTCACTGTTAGCAGTACTCTGATATAGAAGAATATTATTTGGTTCTCTTGTTTAATTAATTCAACATCATTTTGTTGGTGTCAGATGATAAATATGTAAAATCATTTCCTGATTGCAGCAGTTTGAGTGATGCAGTACAATTTATCTAATCGTGTTGTTTCATGCACAAACCTCTTGGATTGCAATGCAATTTGTCTAATTGATGCATATGTTTTGATCCTTCACATTTAGTGAAATGTATTTCAGATTGTCCATTGGAGAAATCACTTAAAATTTCCTGAGGAGGCAAGGTTGACACCCGAAGCAAAGGATCTGATCTGCAGATTACTTTGTGATGTTGAACATAGACTTGGTACTCTAGGGTCGGACCAAATTAAAGTGCGTTTCTTGTTCACTACAACATCCTTGTCTCTTCCTGTTTGTTATTGTTCTTTGGCGCATTTCTTAATTTAAATATCATCAGGCTCATCCTTGGTTCAAAGATATTGTATGGGAGAAAGTCTATGAAATGGAGGCAGCTTATAAACCAGAGGTCAATGGTGAACTTGATACTCAAAACTTTATAAAATTCGACGAGGTAACATACTACACATATTTAGCTCTTCCTTTACTTAGAAAAGAGGCTACTAATTATGTTTTTTCTTTGATTAAACAAGGAAAATATTTATTGACAATTCTACTAGTATTGATGAAGAATGAAAGGCAAGTACTACTTATAAGTTTTGGGGGTTGTATTAGGAGCATTTCATGGAGCCAGCTTCAATAAGGTTGGCGGTTTTATGTTTCAGGAGGGCTATCCTCTACTGTGCAATAGACCTTAAGAAATAAATAGATATTTGGTAACAAATTGAAATACCTTAAGAAACATTATTAGTTGCATGAGCTGGTGGTAAGCTGTTATCTCTTATGGTGAGCAATGAGGTTTGCAGTCCTTGCAAAAAGAAGAAAAACAAAAAGTGGGGGCTTTTCTTCCTTCTAATAAAAGAAGTGAACAGTGTTTTTTTTTTTTAAAGAAATAAATTCTTCCAAGTTGGGTTTGTGATATTTTTGCAGTGACACAAGAAGCTGTGTGTATAAAAAAGTGCAACCTTGTATGACCAAGATATCTAGCTAGATATGCCTCTTTTTTGTATTGAGCATGCATTCATTTGTTTCTGTTAGGATTACATGTTTTTGATCCTGCTGAAACTATATTAGTCCCATATGCTTAAGTCAGTGGGAGAAGGCTAATATTGGTATATAACACCCATTCCCCCTTGTGCATAGCTGAATTTAATTGGTGGACCTTATATTGTTGTATGGAACGCATCTTCTCATGTGCATAGCTGAATTTAATTGGTGGAATTGCATGTCAATTTAAACACAGGTATTTCCGAATACAGGTCCAACCTGTATTTCCTTATAATTAGGGTTATCTGATGCAAGACTCGAGGTCACCCGCCTCTGATATCATGTTGATATCTTTATCTTGATGTTCATTTTTTTTCTTTGGAGTAAGTGTTGAAATTTCTCTAATCTCTAAAGGTTCAGCCAATAGAAGTGTTGAACAAGTGAGATTTAAACTAGAAAGAAGATGGCAGGTTTCTTTATTTTTTGAGCTTCAGATGTTATATCAATGTACTGATTAAACATGGCTCCACAATAATGTTAACTTGACGAAATTTATGGCCTATGCAATTTGTTTAGAATTTGTGGTCTATGTGCCTGCTGGTGGTTACTTTTTATTAAAATGTAACAAAGCAATTGCAATGTGAATGTAATTTGTCACCCCCAACTGTTATGCATTTAAATTGCCTGGGAACTCTGAATCCTTTATTTCTTTCAGTTATGTCGATTTGTTAGAATTTTTTTGCATTATTTTTAAGATTTCTTGTACCATACTTGTAACATAGTTATAATTTTGCCATAGGTGGAGTCCCAATCACCCAAAAGAACAGGATCTGGACCCATAAGGAAGGTAGGCCCGTTTTGTTCAGATCGATAATAACCAACCCAATTGGCTTAAAGTTTAATAAGTTGCTGAATTGTTTGGTCTCAAATTCTTTTAGATGAAGCATGTCATATAATCTTTCCTCTATTTGAAGCATAACATGAAACCTGAAGTAATTTCAAGCATGCCATCCAATCAGTAGCTTTCAGTTATAATGGTTTTCTTGGGAGTGAAATATAAGATGCATTCTAAAAGGTTATCATATTTGTAAATGGAAGTTATAGGAATAGTCTATCATTTGACATGCAGATTGTTGTTTAGAGAATGTTGAAAAGAAAAAAAAAAAAAAAAAACTGGTTGAGACAAAAGGAACAGTAATATAAAGTAAGCCTTATTGGAAGTATTACAAGATTTGGAATTTTCTGATAGAATATGAAGTAGGTCCCTTTTCATCACTACTGTTGGTTCTCACTTTGAAAATGGCCAGTTTAAAATTGTGGCTTTAATCAAGAAGTGCCTTCAAAGCTCAATATTCACAACTTGATTGGCTAAATGAAATTGGCACATATTATTAGCGCCTTAGCTTTGGGTAGATTTATATAATTGTTGTGAGCATGGCATATGCATTTAAAGTATATAGTTATTTTATATGCCATCAGCACAGTAGAAATGGATTAGGTAATAACTTTAAGGAACAGATTTAAACATTGTCCAGTCACTGATCCTGGAATATGGCTGGTCATCTTTTTAGAATTCTTGCCAATGTTTAAATATTGTTTACCCAGAATTATTTTTCTTAAATGAGCAGTGTGAGTCAATGATAGTGAATATGAGTTTACCACATTGAAGATCGAAGTACAAGAGCCATATCAAATGGAGCATTAGAGAGTAAACACACACACACACACACACATGAAGAAAAATAATTCTGGGTAAACAATATTTAAACATTGGCAAGAATTCTAAAAAGATGACCAGCCATATTCCAGGATCAGTGACTGGACAATGTTTAAATATTGTTTACCCAGAATTATTTTTCTTCATGTGTGTGTGTGTGTGTGTGTTTACTCTCTAATGCTCCATTTGATATGGCTCTTGTACTTCGATCTTCAATGTGGTAAACTCATATTCACTATCATTGACTCACACTGCTCATTTAAGAAAATTTATGTTATTGTAACTTATAATAAGTTTTAAAAGTTGTGGTTCTTCAATCTAGCTTACTGAAGGCATCTTATTTGTTTTTTGGTCAGCAGATGTTGTTAACTCCTAAAGATCTTAGTTTTGTTGGCTACACATATAAGAATTTTGAGGCTGTCAAAGGGTTTCGCACATCTGGTATGAGAATAGTGAAGTATATGCTTTTCTATACTTATTTGTCTCTTGTTATTTGACTTGTTGATGTAACATGCTTTTGTCCAATTTCTTAAGATACTGTGTTGTGGCTCCTTTAGTGAGTCGTGACATGTTCTTCAAGTTTAATAAGTATTGGTGTTCTTAGGGGATAAAAGTATAACTGCCTCATCTTCATAATATGATGCGTGTGCATCATAAATGGAACAAAAGCCTAATGCATGTATCTTCTAAGAAAACCACTTTTCATAACATTTAAATTAATTGACTACTTTGAGTTTTTCCTTTCTAGAATTTTGCTATACTTCTCTTTGTGTAAATTATCTTCTGATTATCATAACTACTTCTATTAATGTAATATTTACATTTTCTTAATACTTACTTTTTCGAGTTGATGCTGTTTGCATCAGAGAATGGTCATGTTTGACCTGGACATTTACCTTGAAACATGCATGGGAACAGGCCAAGACTTAGCTCAACAATTCAGTTTTGCATTTCTAGCAAGTGATAGTTAGGATTTGTGTGCACATATGTCTTCAAGTAATAACTGGGAAGAATCGACTCGCTTATCTGAGCCCATTGACATTCTTTTAAAGGCTTCAACAAATGCAAGTACAATTTCAAAGAATCTTGTGCTTTCTCTGAATTTGTTCTGCAATTCATATATGACTCAATGTTTTCTTCAATGCACTGTTCTCCTATGATGATCAACAAAGAACTTTTCTCATGGTACATGGAACATTGCAGATAAAAGGAGTATGTCGCCAGATCGGCTATCCTCTGACTCTTTTCAAAGTAATAGATACCTTTCATAAAATGTCATTCTTAAGTGTGTCTTTCTGGTTGATATTTACTCCATCTCTGCTAATAGATGATTTACTCTTCTAGGTGATTCTGCAATTGACTGCACTTCCAAAAACTCAACGGACAACACAAAGACACGAATGCCTGCATCGTCTGGGGATGCCATGTCACAATGAATTGATCCAACCATCACCATGTAAAGCATCTTGCAAAAGAGTGGAGAAGCCCCTATAATAAACGACGGGTAGACCTGTGTATTTTTCAGTCAGGTTTTGCCCGACTCTGCTTTCTCAGTGAAGTTTGATGCCAAACATTAAGTAAAAGTTCTAGTTGTACAGCTGTAAAAAGAACTTCTGGGAAGCGCTTTGAGTGGTTGGTAGCAATAATAGTAGTGTGTAATTGTAATATGCCATAACTTGTGGCTGTTTCCGACCCGCTGTTTCCTCCTTTTCCTTAACACCTTCTTGATTTGTTATGGGAAACCGACATTCGTGCCAACTGGTTTTGTGTTGGTAGCCATGCAGACTTTTGTGTGTATGTTGAACTATTCATATATTATTTGTCATTTTCTCTTCTAGCGTATCAAAATTTCTGTATTCTGATGTTGTTTTAAGCCATAATGATCGGGTAATGGATTGTGATTTCTGATACTCAACACTAAATCTTAGACTTACTTCGGTGATTTGGAAACAAAATTAATAAAATATTTGATAACCTTAATTTTTAGTGAAATTGACATAGTATTTTACTTTTTCTTATATTTAATATGTACTACTTTTATCATGCAACAATTGTAACTTAAATACCAAACAAAGTCCTAATTGATTCTCATGTGTCCTCTGCATTTGCCATTACGGCTAAATTGTACCCTTATGTGAAACCCGGTGGAATCTTATGGGGCCAACTGATCAGGTTTGAAACGACCTAAATATCTGATAAAAATGGTAGATTTATGAGCAACTGATCATGCTGGATAGATTTATAACAATGCACGAATTTTTCCTTTATTGGAATTTAGACTCAGTCGGAAGAATCTCACGACTTGTAGTATTTTAGAACGGTACCATACTGTTCAAGTGGTAACCTATTAGTTGCAAATGCAATTGTGTTCTTTCACGATTGGTGTCGTCGTTGTGTCTTGTCAATCAGAGGTTATTTATAGGGTAGGTGGAGGGGGGAGGAGAGGAAGAAGGGAGGTGTGTTGCTTCTTTTTCTTTCTAAATTGAATTAAGTTATTCCATTCAAGTTTGTAATATATAAATAAATAAATAAACAAACAAAATTGTAATTAGATAATGCCTTTTAAAATTTATGTGATACTCCTTCAAGTAAAAGAATTTCAAGTGAGAAAAGTAATAACATTACTCCTTTTATCGTTTAAATTTTCCCTTGCAATGTTCAAATTTCTGTAACTAAGTGACACATTTTAGAAACTTTAAAATTTATGTGTAGTAGCATTCTGAAATATGTGATTGCTGTTTCACCTTTCATGTCCTTCCCCATAATTGCAAGCGCAAAAATGAATTTGAGTTATAAAGTCAAAGTTTTCAGCCATCTAATTATTCGTTTGTTCGTAACTTTGTTTAGCTTTTCTGATAAATGAAGAGTTTGTTTGAAATTTAATTATTAATGAAAGAAAAAAAAAACAAACAATGTTGTCATCTCTTTTAGGTCCCTGTCAGCTATCAATCCATTCTTTTTTTTTTTTAAAGGGAGTAAATTTGTTAGAATTCTTTTTCTTTAATTCTGAAACACAAATAAGTATAACCCCTTTATAATGAATTCTAATTATTTAGATATTTTTTAAAAAATAAAATTAGATTAGAGGTATTGAATTTTAATTGTCTAGATGTTTTTGAAAAATAAAAATTAAATAAAAAATATTGATGTTTTAATTAATAAAAAATATTATAATATTTAAGTTAATAAATAATTTTTTTAATTTAATTGTCTAATAAAATAATAACCTAATTTTTTAAAGAGTTTTTCATAACTTTTGTTCTTAATTTATTTATTTTATAAGTTATTAATTTATTTACTTTTTAATAAAATTTTTCTTTTCATATTTTAATAGTATATCTCTTTCTCCTATCTTATCTAAATTATATTTTTTTCTTTTATGGTTATCTTTCTTGTATTTTCTTTTAAGCGAGATTAGGAATCTTGTAACGAGGATCTTATCAAGAATTTTGTCTTGAGGAACACTTGAAAAATTGGAATTCTTCGTTATTCAGACCAGAGGACGCTCAACTCTCCAGGGCTCACAATTTTGTGACGTCAACAATTTACGAGGAGACCTCTTGAGAGTCCATGCACAATTTCAAGTTACATGCGAATCATTTTGATGTCCTGACGTTAGTCATTTTGATGACATACATACCTAGTAAAAAATAATCCTTTATATCAATAATATTAAATAAAATTAAATGAATCATCTTATATATAGTGATAGGCACTACAATGTATTGCTTTTTTGATGTGTTTATTTAATTTGATAATTATTATAATAAATATATATTATATTCATTTATTATAATTACAAATGTAACTACATGCGTGTGTCTCTCTTTATAAGTAAAAATTATTAAAAATTTTATTTATTAATAAATATAAAATCAATTTAAAAATAAAAAAAATTAATAAAAAATAATAATAATTTTTTATTTAATATTTTTTATAATAAACATTACACACGTTGAAAAAAATAATTTCACTCCTTACCTTATCTTCTTTACTTTTTTTTTTTTAAAAAAATTATTTTACTATTTTTTTCTATTCTTCAATCTAGTATAACTTTAAATCTAGAATTTAGACAAATTTTTGTATGTTTTGTACAAGTTGTTATTCTTATGTTTAAGTAATAGGTATTCATTAAGTATTTGTATATATAATTATATTCTTCCAATACTTTCTTAAAATAGTCGTTACACCACACATTTCAAGTAATTATTTAAAATTTTTTATTTTAAGCCTTGAATTATAAAAAAAGTTACCAAAAAAATCATCATTTAATTAATTAAAATCACTTAAAATGATAAAAATTTAAAGTAGTGTTTTAAAAAGTATAGTATTAGTGCTTAAAATAACTATAATATTAATAAGTCAAGGACCAATACAATATTAAATAGGCCGATGTAGATGAAAAAACTAAGGATATTGTGAGACTTGGTTGTGCATTTTTATTTATTTATTTATTTTTAGTTTTTTTGGTCTTTTAATTTTTTAACATGACGTTAATATAACAGAATGTTGAAGACTAACATGAAAAAAATAAAAAAATTAAAAAAAAAAAGAAATTGTAAATTATGTGTTTCATCGGTAGTTGATGGATGGCCTCGTGTCCAAACAAATTAGTCATGGCCAGACAATTTCGAAGTGAAACCCAATAATACACAATATCCGGCCCACCTTGCCCCGTCAACATTTTAATCAGAGCTTTAACAGGAACGACAATTGTATCCCATACTTTTATTTATTTATTATAATTAAATATAATTATTTATTTATTAAACTGTTGTTGACTCGATGATGATTCTCTTTCCCTTCCCCGGCTGGCGGGTCAACGTCCGAGTTTAGGAGCTACTGTGAGTGAGTTAACATATAAAATAAAATAAAAGGGAAAAATAAAGCAAGTTACAGCCAAAAGTCATAGCAAATTAATAATTGGGACTGGACTGGAGGCATATTTTTCGCAAGCAGAATTACGGTAATATCCTTCCTTCCTCTCTCCCTCCCTCCCTCCCTCCCTCCATGCTCTTTGTTGACTTTGTGGACTGACACCATTTTGTTTAAACAACAACAATAATAATAATAATTATTATTATTATTATTTATTTTGCTTTTTGAATAATTTAGAGCCTATTGAAACTTAATTCCCCTAATAAATCGATATCATATCATTTTGGTTTGTATTACATGCATAATAATCTATGTTTTAGTGAATGTCCTCGTCCAAGATTATACACACGTTGCACGTGTCATCTACATTTCAAATAGACTAGGAGCTGTCCGAGGCTTGGAGCCGGCTCAATACTTTTCTTCCCAAAATACTCCTGCCCCTGAATACTAACTTTACTCCTTAAGTACATCAAAACGTTGGACAAACAAGTAATTCTACATCGCCCACTTCCATTGCCGATCAAAACAACACAGGGCGCTTCCTCTCCCATGGCTTTGTACGAACCTTCGATTTCGAGTTCCAAATCCCTCCATTTTTTTTCCACGATATTTAATTATAATTCATATTTCAGAGATTCTATTTAAATGCTCCAGTGTATAGCCAATACTGACCGATTTCATTTTCTGCGAATCCAAGGTAGATTCACGTATTTGTACATTCATGTTGATTCAAGTTCCAGGCTTTACTTTTTTAGCTTATAATTTGTTCTTATTGTTAATTGAAGTTAAATTATTTTGTCTTTCTTAAGATTTTGTGTGTTTTAAAAGTTCTAGGGTTTTTTAATGATTACTTTATGTGGAATTGCTTATTTAATAGTTTTCTGGAGTTTTTGTTGAATAAGTTAGATTGAGAATTGAAATAGAAGAATTAGAAGGGAAGCAGTTCGTTGTCAACTTGGAGTAAGCATGTTTTATGTAGATGATCTAGTAATTTGATGAAGGTAGTTTTTGTTGGTTAATGAATGTATCAAGTTGTTGCAGAAATTTAAGTATTTAAGGCAACTGAAAGTGAGAGATGATGACGAGTATCTTGTTCCGCTGTCATTGTGCTTCATTAGTTCATTGTACTGTAGAGTTGCTTAAACTGAGGAAATGTAAAATCTAAAGTGAAATGTTGGTCAGATTGACTGTTATAAAACATAAACTACATTCCAAGTGATGTTGATACGTTGCAACTAAGTTAATAGGATACTTTTGATCATTTTGTTTTTAGATCAATTGTGATATGGTGGGCCCATGGTTGTTTTAAATTTCATTACTCTTATCTTAAACTTTTATATGAGACAGAAACAGTTGTTGTAATCTGGGCAATTCCATAGCACCTCTTTGTTTATTGCTCTTCTTAGGTGAGATTAAATTTAAGAATCAACGCTACTACTGGAACTAATTTAGAGATTTCAGTTCACAAACTGATTTTAGTTTTTATTAAATTACAATGAATGTGTCTGAGCTGGTTGCATCTGGATTGGAGTACAATTTCCTTCATACTATTTTCTAATATGTTGTTGCACCACAACTAATATCATAATGCCTTTGAGCTATGATGCAGCTCGAACTTTTTGTTTGCATAAATGATTATTATATCTTGTGTGCAACTATCATGTGCATTTTGTTCTTGCGAAGTGAGGTGGGATGGCAAATTTAGAAGGGCAGCAGTTATTTAGCATACTGATATGAATTGTATATCTTGGTGCTTTGCTGCGTGTAACTGGATCAGGATAAATTTTAGGATCATCATGGTAGTTGAATTTGGCTTGGAAATCTTTGGATTATCAAAATTCTAGATGAATGGGGGATAAACTTTTGAATTTTGTTGATAACCTTTGCAGCCAAAAGAATCTCCTCTCCTTATATAAGTGGGAGGAGGGGCAAGGTCATGTTTTCAATCCGGCTTAAGCGTGTTACTATATTTGCTCAATGAGAAAATAGAAAAAAAAGGATTCTTATGAGTTAATAAATACTTTGAATCATTGAATTTTTTTTTTTAAATAAATTTATAAGTTCTTTTGGGATTGATTTGCTCTATATAGTTGACATCTAAATTTTACTAGCAAGTATATGGTAAACTTACCAAAAAATAAAAATACTATAAAAGTAAGGTTATTTTGATAAATATGAAGCAAAAGAAGATATAGCCGAAGAAATGGACATATAATAAAGGGAGGTGTAACACCCGACTATATATTGACATTTCTATATAAAGAGGGTGGTTGTTTGTATATTAATAGCTAGTAAGAATTAATCTTGAGGAACAAGGAGCCATTTGATTCAGCATCAACCCATGGCAAGGACTGTTAGAAGGTGAAAGATGGTAGGGGAGATTGTGAAAGAAGACATGATGGCTTTCAT
The DNA here is from genome assembly GCA_032402905.1 of Khaya senegalensis. Lineage (NCBI taxonomy): Eukaryota > Viridiplantae > Streptophyta > Magnoliopsida > Sapindales > Meliaceae > Khaya > Khaya senegalensis. The sequence continues at coordinate 8,117,661 of CP135556.1, read as the reverse complement.
TCATATACAACATATCGACCTATATGGATAGATGAACAAACATAAAAGAGAAAAAAATTTAAATGAGCTGAAGCTTTTTATGTTCACTTGTATTTAATGAGGTGACAACTAGATATCTATGTTGCAATTATTCTTTTCATTTTAAGTTACACTTTTATCCAAAAGTTGAAGCTATTAGGTAAGAGCTTAATAATAGTGTTTAAACACTAATGTTTCCCCTCACAGTAGACATTTGCACATGGCACAAATTTAACTTCAAACACAAACACAACTTAGTTGTATTTAATGAAGTAATAATAAGGGAGTTCAAACAATAGACCACTTGGTCAAATAGGCTCCTATACCATGTTAAGTCACCATTTGACCTAAAAACTTAAGGTTTTAAGTAAGGCCTTAACAATTTTAATGCAGTAAACAACATGGCACAAACTTAAGTTGAAACACACACAATTTGTATTTAACGAAGAAATAATGAGGGAGTTTCAAACACTAGACCACTTGGTCTAATAGGATTTGATACTATGTTAAGTTACTACTTGATCTAAAAGTTTAAATTTTAAAGTAAGGTTCTAACAATAGTATTTAAGCTCTAACAACCCTCCTTTCACACCGCCCTTCTAATATGTGCTTGTGTGTGAACTAAACACAATCACAACTTGACATTAAACACAAAAACTAATGAAGACAGTTTTTGACACGATTTGACAATGTTACACGAATACAACACAAAATTTGTGAGTTTAGGTTGGGATAAGATGAGATGATTATTAAACATGATCATTAAACAAGTGACACAATATGATTACTAATCATATCAAGTTAGGATTTAGTGTTCTTGACACGTAAACCCATTAATATAATTAACTGTTTGAGTAATCATATCATGCTAATTTATTTATAATTAAATAAATTTGTTTTATAGTTTTTCTATTTTAGAAAATTTGTAGTTATATTTATCCAATTTTAAAAGGCAATTTAATTATATTTATAATATAATTGATTAATATTTGAGAAAATATTATCATAAATATTATGAAAATATATTAAATATTAATAAAAAATATTAAATGGTTGATACGATTACAATTGGTTTAACCAATTAACAATTGTGCAAGATTAGAGTTTTCACTTAATGACATGATTATTAAATGGGTCAGATTTAGGTTGGTCTTTTTGACACAACTACAATACGATAATTCGAATCACAAGTAGTTGACTGTGGGGATTCAAATACAAGATGTGGTCAAACTAGGTTTCATACTACATCAAGTTATTGAATATCTGACCTGAATGCTTAAGTTATCAGGTAAGGGCCCAACATTAGCATTTCAGCCAAAACACGGAGTTTATTCCTCATTTATTTTAACAATTCAAGACAGCCAATTGTGTTTTGGATAGAGTCCCCAATTTTGTTGTGAATATAAATTCCCTTTTCTTGGGATGGAGGTGTGAGTGGGTAATTGTGTACTTCTGACAAGAAAAAGAAAGCAAATTGGGTTAAGTATGTAGATTGGTATTTTCATAATTATTTATATGAATGTAAATGCAGAGTACATCATCTATATTTGACCTTATGGCACAACCTCAATGGTAAAAGGAAACAGAAGTAAGCAAATCTAGTGCCTACTTATATTGGAACTTTCAGGTTTAGGTGGCTAATGAATAAATTTGAGCCTAGTGCAGGGCTGCTAGAGTGCTGCATTTGAAATGCTAGTGTCTGTTGATAAAATGATCCAACTTTCTATTTTCACTCCTATTTCTGTTGTCAGCATTAAGTGCATAAAAATGGGAATTCTAATGGATCATCTAAAATCTAGGATGAAGTTTAAAAGTAATTAGGATTTCAGTGCTTTTCCTCTGTTTTTGTCCTTTGCAGGTGCACTCTCCTGACGTTTTCATTAGGACTTCAAACTTGGGGTTTATGTGTTGTGCTGCTACAATTTTGTCATGCACAACTGCATTCTCTTGGTTTGTAATTTGAGGGTTGTGCAGAAACTGGTGCGATGGCAATGTCTAGCAAGTTTGATATGTCTTCTGGTAACCCAGATAGACCCTCATACACCAGTGGGCATCGTGGACCCCACTTATCTGCTGCACTGGACAGATCGAGTAGCTTTCGAGAGAGCATGGAGAATCCAATCCTCTGTTCTCTTCCAAACACTTCAAGAGGCACTGCTAACTTTACACAAGGAGACGTGTTAGATTTCTTCCAATTCATGCGTTTTGATCCAAAGGTAGTCACTCCGGACCATAAGTCTAATCGTCAAGAAGACTTCAAAAGACACATGAATGTTGCACTTGGCATTTCAGCAGATGATTCTCTCACTGGTTCATCAAAAGGCAAGCCAATGCCCTTACCCGAGGAAATCAAAAGGATCAAGGCTGATCTAAAAGAAAGCCTTGTCAAGGCCAGGTAGTTCTTTGTAACTTCTGTAATTTGCATTGGAGTTGTAATAGTTTATTAAACCGAATGCATGATCAGGGAACGTATGAAAACTTTCAATGAAGCATTGTCTGTTTTCAACAAGTGTTTTTCAAGCGTACCATCAAAGAAGAGGTCTAGATCAGAAAGTTTTTCTAATGAAAGATCAAGTTCCTTGTTATCAAATGAACGATCAGTCCTAGGTCCAAACCTTGGTAAGATTGGAAGTCAAAGTCATGCCCTTCCTGGTGGTTTTGAACTTGAGCAGCAAAAGTCTGAAGAACGAATAAAAACTGCTGTTCCAAACAAACGCACACGTACCACTCTGGTGGATGTGAGGGTTTGTTTCTTGAACTTCTTTCTTCATTGTCTTTTTCATTATATATGTGTGTGTGTGTGTTGTGTATTGATCCTTTATTGTGTTTCCTCCTTTTTTTTGTTTTTTTGATAACTAGTAGATGCTGATACAGTTATTATAGCTAATAGCCTGCTTTTTTTTTTTTTTTTTTAGTTGTAACTTAAATGCTGTTCCTCCATTTGATATGAAACCCGGTTATTTTCCATTTCTCTTTCCTTCCAGTTCTCGCTGATACCCCCAACACCCCCCCTCCTTCATGCCCTGACACCCCAACCTACACGTGCATGCACGCGTCTGTGTTTCAGTTTCTCTGATCAGGACTTGAACGTGGTCTAATTGTTGGGATTTTTTGCTTTATGATTCTGTGTCCCCTCTAACCTGTATCATGGCAGTGTTGATTGGTGTTTATTGCATACATTATTTGATGAATGCAAACTAATATTTTCATTTAATAAATTTGGATGGATGTGCAGGGTAGTGCTCTTGTCAGGCCATCTGGGGCTGTAGATAGGGATAGGGAAATGCTGAGGCAGGCAAATAGTGGTGGAGCTCAAGCTGAGGATCGAGCTTTACCAATTGGTGTTGATGGTTGGGAAAAATCAAAAATGAAGAAAAAGCGTTCTGGTATAAAGCCAGAAGCATCTCCAAGTTTCGTGTCATCTAAACCCATTGACGGCTACCGGGACCCAAAACAGGGAATGCAGCAAAGACCTGTTACTGATGCCAGGCCAAGGTTAAATAATGACTCTCATGGGTTCAGGTATGATTTCTTAGACCGCTGCTATTCCTGCTTTTGCCTGTGTTGACTGCTTGAATAATTGACAAATAACATTTTTTAAATGTCTCTGTTTGGGAGTACGCTAAAGGAAGTTGGGAACTGTTAGTCGTTGCTTTGATATTTGTTGCCTTTATTATGACCATAATCTTTTAGTGTAATAATGTAAAAAGATCCTGCATACAGTGTATTGTTAACCAAATTATGGGCTGATATTTTCAAGTCTCCACTTTATCTAGAATACATCATCAATATATTGTTATATGCTCTTTTTGCTTCAACTCACTGGAAACTTCAGGTTTTAATGCTTCTATTTAAAGCACTTGAGGTTCATGTTAATTGTGGCTTCTATTGGACAGTTCTTCTTTAACTTTCTTATTCTATTTGTAGGCTAACTATTAATTATGAGAGACGACTTTTAGAAACTTCATGCTTTGAGAGAACCAGAATAATGATGGACATATATGGTAAAACTATTTTAATTATTTTGTATTGAATTTTTGGCATGTCTTACTATCCAATGACGTATTATCCTTGAACAGTTTATCCTCTTAGCAAGAACCAGCAAAAACATATCAATGCATGGTGTTGGATTAAATCACCTGTGGTTACTTGTGCTTCATTGTTAAAAAATGTTACTAATGCTGTGAGGCTGCATTTATAAGAAGGCAAACTTGCCAACTTTGAATGAAAAATTATTCTTCTTATTTTCAAATATGTAATTCTAAACTGATTTCTACCCACTCTGGGGGTTTTAACGTTCCTCTCCTATCATATACGTAGATTGTGCATTTTGAGTACAATCCTTCATGAACACTAAAATGTTTTAGTATGTGACATCAGGGATTGCTCTAATGAATACCACAATAGATTTTTGTCCTTGGCATGGTAGTTGGGTTTTTATTAATCTTTTGTTACTATTGAGTCTCATTGAATTGAATTAGAAAAAAATGAAAATGAACTGTTGTGAATATTCTTCCCTTCAAACCATGATTGTTGCCAGAATTTTATGAAATAGGTCTTTTGTTGTTACATTTCATTGAAATTATCTGAACACTTCTCTAAACAATCATCTCCCCGATTTATTTATTTTCTTCAGTGGTTAAATTATCCTGTGCAATTTCCTCCTAGTGAGGCCATGCTAATATTTACCATAATATAGGCCAGGAGTTGCTAATGGTGCCATTGGAAAGTTTGAAGGTATCTCACAACAGATGGTTTTTGGTGCGCGTTCATCCATCTCTAGGACTGAACTAGATAAAAGTTCCCTTCTCAATGATAGGAGAGATCGTTCTATAGGTTCAGAGAAGGAAAGAGTGAATCTCAGAGCGGTTAATAAGTATGCATGCTATCCTTAGTATGTCTTTTATTTGCTTTCAAACTTGCAGCTTTTGTTCTTTCCTGTTTATGGGTGTCTTATGCATAGTACCCTTGGTATATCTTTTATGTGCCATCAAAATTGCAGCAACTTCTTCTTTCCCTTTTGTGGGGGTTTTATGCTCATTTTCTATTTTGAAATACTTAATTAGCCCATATTTTTTTGTTACAAATGTTCTGTGTAATGCTTAGGTCAAATGCTTGTGATGAATTAAATTCAGCTAGTCCTATGTCAAACACAAAGATAAATGCATCTGTTCGAGGTCCACGATCAGGTTCAGGAGTTGCACCCAAGTTATCTCCAGTTGTCCAAAGAGTAGCTGCTCCTAATGATTGGGAGCTTTCTCATTGTTCAAACAAGCCACCTGCTGGTGTTGGTCCTAACAATCGCAAACGTACATCATCAGCTCGGTCTTCATCACCATCTGTTGTCCATTGGGCTGGCCAGAGACCTCTGAAGAGCTCTCGCACTGCAAGAAGAGCAAATTTTGTTCCTATTGTTTCAAACAATGACGAAACTGCTGCTTTGGATTCTTCATCTGATGTTGCAGGTAGCGACATTGGAGTGGCGTTCTCTAAACAGTTATCTGGCAATTCTCCTCAGCAAGTTAAATTAAAAGGTGACTCCTTGTCTTCTGCTGCAATATCTGAAAGTGAAGAATCAGGCGCAGCTGGCATTAAATTTAAAGACAAGGGCAGAAAGTCTGATGATATAGATGAGAAAGCTGGACAGCAAAAGGTATCCACTTTAGTCCTGCCATCAAGAAAGAATAAGTTGGTTTCTGGGGAAGACCTTGGCTATGGTGTACGGAGGCAAGGGAGGACAGGACGGGGTTTTACTTCCACAAGCTCTCTCGTGCCAATGGTGGGTCAGAAGTTGGGTAGTGTGGGTGCAGCGAAGCAGCTTAGAAGTACCAGACTTGGTTTTGATAAGAGTGAAAGGTTAAACAGTTTCTACTTGTATATATATATTTTTTTTCAGCTCTAACACGTGTTTTCCCCATTCTGAATTTGTGATTTCATGTCTCAGCTTGAAATCTCATAGGTTTTTGAAATGTTTTTACTCAGCAAGGCAGGCCGTCCACCAACTAGGAAACTTTCTGACCGCAAAGCTTATAAACGTCAAAAACATACAATGATCAGTGCAGCTGCTGATTTTATTGGTAGTTGTTCTTCAAGTTCTTAAAGAGAAATTTCCAGATTGCTACAAATTTTTTAATTACTTATTCTTGACTGTTGTTCATTGCTGTTTTTTCCTCTCTTAGTTGGCTCAGATGATGGCCATGAAGAGCTACTGGCTGCTGCAAATGCCATCATAAATGCTGGTATCATTGTTAGTAACCTTTTGTGTTCAATCTTTTTTGTGAAAAGATAGTCTTGTTGATCTAGTGAATCTGTTTTGCACTGCAGCTCATGCACTGTCCAACTCATTTTGGAGGCAGATGGAGCCACTCTTTGGTTTTATATCTGACAGAGACATTGCTTTCTTAAAGCAACAGGTGATGCCCATTACTTGTCTGATAGTGATTATTAATATGATCTGTAGAATGCTCGTCTTGTCCTGTTAGAATTTGGTGTGTTGGATATTTTTCTCCCTTTCCTGGTTATTACTAAACGAACTTACAGAAATCCCATCATCTTTCTTCTTGCAAAGTACAAGACCGCCATAAAATTGAAAATTGAAAATTGAAAATTCCAAGGCTATTGTGCATGGGGCTGTTTATTTTGTCCATGCAATTTCAGAAAGAAAAAAGAGTCTCAAGCTTTTGCATAGTACTATTGTTAGAACATTTTTTTTTTATTCTGCTGATGATTTGATTTGATAGATAAAGTTCCATTGCTGGATTCTGATTGTGTCTTGCAGTACCAAATTTTAATCAGGTCCCGCTTTTTTTCAATATCTTCTTTAAAGCATCATGGTTATATGGGTAATAGGCCTTTTCTCTTTGTCACATATTTTCGTTGCCCTTCTATGATTTCTAATGAGCTTTTTACGTAGTTTAGATTAGAATAGAGATTATCCCTCTGCACCAACTATTTTTTTTTCTTTTATAAAAAAAAAAAAGGATGGGAAAAAGTAGTGTTTTGTAGAATGACCTTTTGATTTTTAACCTTTCTTTTTCACCTGTGGTTGTTTCACAGTTGAAAATTAGAATCCAAATTAGTTGATCTGTTAGTTTTTTCAAGAACTTGTATTGTCATGAAAATTTTGGCGATGATGATGAAAATTTGTTTCTTTCTGATAATGTGTGATGGCTTCCTTTTTGGTAGTGTGGCAAGGAAGAAATTAAACTTGTGAAGATTCTAGGGAGGAAAACAACTATCTTTGGTCATGAGTTTGCTTTTTTGCATCTTTGTGGGCTTTTGTGCATATGTTTCAGGATATGTCTCTCTCTCTCTCTCTCTTTTCTGGATATTAATCTGGAATAATTGAGAATTCCATTATAGCCTGAGTTGGTGTTCTATCCTGTTTTGTTGAGGTTTTTCTTTCTTTCTTTTGGATTTTGAAGTAACTTCTGGTTCACATTCTTTTTATTGTCTTACTCTATCCATATAATTTCTCTTTATACTATAAATCTGGTTTTCTTTATTTCCTTCTTTCAGGGAAGTCTTAAATCTATTTCAACAACACCGTTTCCTTCTAGTATGGATGGTCGCATTTTGAACTCCAATGCATATGGGTTCGCAGAACAGGAGAGAGAAATGCGGCTTGCTATTGAAACAGGGAGAATTGAGCATCTTCCTGGACAGTTGGATCATAATGTAATTCCCTTTTATCAGAAGCTCATAGCTGCTTTAATTACAGAGGAAGATTGTAGCAGCGCGGATGAAGACATCATAATTGATGCATGTGGAACTGGATTTGTGGTAGATGGAGAATTTGAATCCAATGGTTTGGATCACCAATTTAGCTTTCATTCTTCTGGGCTTACTGCTTTAAATGGTTATAGAATAACTGGGAAGGGAAGTATAGATGACGAGACAGATGTTGATATATTAGGAATTTCGAACATTGGGATGAACTTTGGTCAGTCCCTAAATGGTATACTTCCAGCTCAATCATTGATACCTGGCATGGCTTTTTCAGAATTTCAGTATGATAATATGCGGATAAATGAGAAAGTTCTTTTGGAGGCTAGAAGTATTGGTATATTTTCACAACCAATGGTAGGCTTATTTTGGAATTAGTTACTATAATTTTCAATACTGTTGCTCCATCCTAAGTATTCTACTGAAATCTGATTCCAACTTTTAATGTGCCAATCTCCATACTTAGCATAAAAATGTAAAATAATGCAATTTACTTTGTAAGCGTGGAAATCTTATTCCAATCAAGCCAGCCAGGGGAGATTAGCTCAGGAGTTATCTAGTTTATTAGAAATGCATAGCATTTTGCACATGCTATTACAACTTGGTGTTAGGTTATGGTATTATACTGATGGAGCACCCCTTTTTGTTCAGGCTGACCAAACAGAGGTGGAAGATGAAGGAATCAGCGAGGACATCAAAAAATTAGAAGAGAGATATTGTGAACAGGTAGTTTGTGATTGCATTTTAAGTTTTCATGTGAAATTCAGCCTTGTTCTTGCATCTTTATATTCATTTTCATCCTTCCCTTCTTTTTGGTTGGTACCTGATATTTACACATTTGGTCTTTTGCACTCTGGGAACATTTTTTTATCGTTGGATGCCCCTTCTTGCCATGAAGTAAATTTTATTGTTGAAGAATGGTTCTCATGGTTCTGTTGGTTGATACAACAGGTTTCCAAGAAACAAGGCTTGCTTGATAAACTCCTGAATTCTGCCTCAGCAACGATAGAACTTCAAGAAAAGTAACAAAATTTTCCCTTGCTCTTGAGATTAATTTGCATGCCCTCTCTTTTTAGCTTAAAATTTTGTACGTTAGGATTTAAACTCAGAAATATTGTCCTTTTTTATAGGGAGTTTGAACAGCATGCACTTGACAAACTTGTTGCAATGGCTTATGAAAAGTACATGGTAATTTCTCTTAAAATTCTACATTTTCTTTTGTGATCATTTTCTCTTTTGTTGATTACGTAATTTTTCCTTGTTGGAGTTTGAACAATTGTCAATCTAATATCCTGGCTGCTGGGCCTGGGAGTACTGTTGTGTCAAATTGATTTAATAAAATGTCCCACAATCAAGCCAATATTTTCTTGAAAGCTGATTTTGATTTAAAAAATGGGCTGTTATGGTTTTATATCAAAGTAGGTAGGAATGTTGAATAAAGATAGGAAAAATGGAGACAGCATAGAACAAAAATTAATTTAAGGCATTCCAAATCCTTTGAATGCTTTTTCAGAAGTCACAAATTCTTTTCGTGGATAAATGTTAGATGCTGGAAGGACATTGCGAAATTATGAAATGGAGATTAAACTGTTTAGCATATTGAATCAAACCAAAAATAATCGAAAAAGTTTCCATTTTGCCATTCTTTTAATGTTGGGCCAATATTGGTAAGAGGTCATCAACCCATGTTGGTTCCACCTCAGCAGGGTCTTGGATGGGGGCAATATTGAGGATTTTATTTTCTAATAGGACAACATCTGTTTGAGATAAAGGTTGAAGAAAGAACATTTGACTCAGCTTTAAAGAACATAATCTTTATTTATGTGAAATTTCTGCACCATTATGTGGGCTGGGTTTTGTCCAAACCAAGATGAAATTCATTAAAAGCACTGCTGCTGTTTTTTCTCCCTCTACTTAATCATAATACTTTATTGAAATCAGCATTAAAATTTTCATTCAGTCATAGAATTGTTACTAAAAAAAAAAAAGAAAAATTTCTGTGGCGCCTTGTCTTTCTAGAACTACCCAATTAGAGACAGATCAATGGGGAATTTTCTTATCCCTGAATTGATTGCTGGAAACTAGTATTCATCCACTATCTACTAAGTTGGCATCCTTGAACAAAGGTCTCACTTTTTCTCTTGTCATCATTGTGGCCTCAGATTTTGGGCCAGAAGCAATGCAGCTGGTTCTTGACATATTGCAAATATTATCCTACCATTTGACTTTGTGTATCATCTGCACATTAGATTCCAGACCCCTATTTTTTAAAGTTCTGGAATGAGTATAGGGAGTGAATGTAATTCAGTGGTTAGTTATGGTTTGTAAATCATATGCATTTAATAATTTTTTCTATATAATTACCCCTTTTGAGGTAAATTGAAGACTCTAAAGCTGAAATTTGTAGAGATGCCTCGTAGATGCTATATTTGCCATTAGAAGAGTTTCTGGGGGTGGATCTCGTTGACTGACTACTGACCACAGTGGAAAACTGCTGCTGACATGGACGTCTTATCATTTTCATATTTTGCATTTTATGCTTGCTTAGAATTACATCGAGATATTTAACTAAAACTAAAATGAGCAATTGTTAATATTTTCTGTTCGATAGACTTTTTGGGGTCCTAATACCAGTGGTGGTAAGAGTTCCAATAACAAAATGGCCAAGCAAACTGCATTAGCATTTGTCAAACGGACATTAGAACGGTGCCACAAATTTGAAGATACAGGTAAGAGCTACTTCAGCGAGCAGTTATTCCGAGATATGCTTGCTTCCAGGTATTCCCAGCTAAATGGAGGAAGATCAATGGATACATCTACAGATGGTGAATCTACAAAACCATTCAACACCTCTGGCTATTCTTTGGAAGTTAGAGTTTCAGGTATTTTACTTGCTTCTTCCTGGATAAAGTACTGGAATTTATTTCCTTTTATAAATACATGTTTGAATATTTGTGGCCACTAAACCTGACAAAACTCTGTGATAAACCAGACAAAACTCTTGATGAAATTTTCCATGCATCCCTGATATTCTTCTTCTTTTGACTCATCTCTTTTGTCATATTTGGATTATTATTTTGGATTTTCTGCAGCTTCCATGGGTTCACAGGCAAGTCCAGTGGTATCACAGTTGGGTCAGAATGGGGATATATCTGATATGCTTCCCCCAATAAATCACTCATCTGAACAAAGCACTTTTAAAGAAGATACATGGTCAAATAGGGTAAAGAAGAGGGAATTATTGCTTGACGAGGTAGTTGGTGGCACTATTGGTACTTCAAGTGCTCCATCAGGCATAGGAAGTTCTCTGTCAACCAGTACAAAGGGAAAGAGAAGTGAGAGAGACAGAGAGGGGAAGGGACATAGCAGAGAGGTTTTATCTAGAAATGGATCTAATAAAATTGGTAGGTCTATGCTCTCTAATACTAAGGGAGAAAAGAAATCTAAAATGAAGCCTAAGCAGAAAATAACTCAGCTTTCTGTTTCTGTAAATGGACTTCTTGGAAAGATGTCAGAGCAACCCAAACCACCGTTTCCTTCTGTGTCAAATTCAAGTGAAATTACTACCAGCAATGCAAAAGAAAAAGATGAATTTAGCTTGGATGTATTGAATAGCTCTGAGCCCATTGACTTAGCAGGAATAGATGTCTTTGGCGATGATCAAGGGCAGGATCTGGGTTCATGGTTGAACATGAACGTTGATGATGATGGATTACAAGATCATGACTTCATGGGCCTTGAAATTCCAATGGATGATTTATCAGACTTAAACATGATGGTTTGAAGTCATGTTCTATGTATAGTCTTGTTCCTTATACTTTTGATAACTGAAACATAATTGTCGTTGTCAAGAAATGGCCAGTTAATTGGACAGGCATAGGGCCATCCAGTTCACAATTAGGTTATATAGATTCTTTTGTAGACGACTCCACAGGTTAATTTTCAGGTGAACCCTTCAGATGTTTTGGATTTTGCTCCTGTATTAAGTTGGCAACTTCGACTGTGAAGATATTTTGTTCCAAGGTGCAAGTTATTATGTTCTAGTGTCATACCTTAGCAAACCCTGTATTCTCGCAGCTTTTACAAATCAGAGAACAATGCCTCTTGTATATACATTTTATATTTTCAATAAAATATCTTTTATTCAGTGTAATCATCTCTTGCCACCGTACTGATGGGTTGTGTTTTTTTTTTTCTTCTATATATTGTTGTTTAATCATTCATGGATTTGTTTCATTCTGGTAAAGTGCTGGTGTTTCAGTTGTAGTATAAGCTGACTTATATCAGAGTAGTTTCTTCTAAAGGCAGTCCAAGGATTTTCACGTTTGTGGTGAAAAGGTAAAATCATGACTGGTGAGGACTAGAATAACTGAATGTGGGCATGAGTCTTGCATTTTTATCCTACAAATAAAAGAGGATTTGGCGCTCACTTTTGATTCTACAGTTTCTTGGTTTATATTATTTGATGCAGTGGCAGGTTTCTGGTTATAACATAATCAATCAGGCTCCCTGATGGTAAATTTATCATCCTGTTTTATAGTTCTTTTTCTTTATAGTCATCTGCTGCGTATTGAACTTTTTTTGTTATATTGTTCTCTCTCTCTCTTTCTATTTTTTATTTTTATTTTTTATCCTGTCTTTGGCCATTAGAAATTTATACTGTGAGTGAACTGTGAGTTCAAGATATTATATTTTTACCAGTACAAGGTTGTTATATCTCTCGTTTTCCTTGCAATTAGACCTTTTCCTTTTCCTGTTCTGGAATTGAAGAACTTGATGATTGCAGGAAAAGCTAAGGCATTAGTGAAAAACTTGGAAAAAACAAAAGAAGAAGAAGCACTATTCATTCTCTGAATGTTGAGCTATGATGTTATCATGGGAGTAAGTCTAATTAACTTGTTCTCCACTGCATATAGGTTGTCGTTAACCATGTTTTGCATTTATTGTTGTTATTGTAGTTTTTTTTTTTTTTTTCCTCTTTCCTTTTTTTGTTCAGCTTTCGTAAATGGAATCGGATTTTGTTGCAGCATTTTAGGAAAATGCCTGGGCCCTTCGGAAACAAAGCTGATTCCCCAAACCTGGGCTTCTGTGTGGCTGGAATCTACCTCACTAGTAAGGTTTATTGCTTCAAATTGAAACTAGAGTTTGTATCTTTTTGTTATTCATCCCTTTTGACAAATCCATTTTGAGGATTGCAACCGAAGATGCGCCACTTCTTCATTATCATTTGAGCCAAGGTCTTAGGGCCAAAACCTGAAATCTGTATCTGGATTCATTACATCCTTAATGATTCCAATTATACAGTAAGAGTTTTTTAACCATTTGCCGATTTGATACATGTCAAAGTTTTGCCTTAGCACCATATCTTGTCATTTTGTAAATGTATACTTCCAATGATGCAAATTAAAGTGGAGCATGTGTTTCACGCTGGTTTGTTGCTCGGTCGTGAAAGGAGGTGACAGTACATTGATCATATTCTTTGCATTTTGTTATATTTTGGCATCTCAAAACAAATCAATTTTAAAAAAAAAAATTAATTTTATGTATTTTTGCTGTTCTGTCTTCCTTTGCCTCTTTTTAACCTTTAGACTTTTCCATGCATATTTCATCTTCAGCTTCTATGTATACAGTTAGGTGTTCTTTCAGTCAAGTTGTCCGTGTCTGCATTTTGGACGTCGGCTTGGCATTGTACATGTTTGATTGTTTTTCCCTACGAGTTGAATTGATTGTGGAAGTAATTGAATATGTTTTCTCTTGTAAAGGAAAGTTAATTATCACAAATATTTTGGCAAGTTAAGGTCTGAATTATCCCTGCGGTCTTTCAATGTGACAGCAGTAATTCTTTCAATGTGACAGCAGTAATACTACTGGCCATCCATTTCGACGCATAGAAGACAGGGCTACGGACCATCAGGTTTGAAGTTAAAATTTCAGGCGAATTTTGATATCATCTTTTTCTTATTTCTGTCATTTCTGTATCGTTAATATTGTCACAAGAAATATTGCAATTGTTGTCCTAAGCTCCTGTTTGGTTCGAAGAATGGAAAATAAAGAGAAAAGAATTTTTTTTTTTTTTCCAATTGTTGGTTGCACAACCAATCATTTATTAAAAATAAATTGACTATTTTTTATTCAGACAACTATACCCATTATTTCTAAATTTATGATATTTATTAATAAATTAAAATTTTTAATTTTATTTTTATATTTAATAATATTATAATAATTATGTAATACATTTTATTTTATTATATATTTTTGAATATAAATACATCTTATCTCAATTAATTATATTTTATTTTAAACAAAAATATATTTTTTTTATTTAAACTTATATTACACAAATGCATTTATTGATAAAATTTTTTTTTGACAAATATCAAAAATATATGTTATATTCTAGATGAATTTTTTATTTTTATTTCAAATTCATAAATTTAATTGTCTATGAATTATCATAGTTAAATCTAATTTTGAACAAAATTTAAAGTTGATATTTATATATTTAAGTATTTTTAATTATTTTATTACAAGTGTATTTAATTTTTAATAATACTAATAAAATCTATTATAGTTATTGATAATATATATTTTTTATAATGCAGTTTTTTTTGTATTTAAAAAATTTAAAATAAAAATATAATTATATCAATAATTAATTTTTATATAATAAAAATTAAAATTATTAAATAATATAACTAATTATATGAATTATAATAAATATAAGGTTATAATTATATGAATATACATACAAAACGTATGAAAGAAATTATAATTAGAATAATGGTAAAATTAATAATAATTATAGTTTAATAAGATAATATTAAATTTATAAAATATTAATAATTATAAATTAATTTAAAAATAAATTAAATTAATAATATGTTAATAATTCTAAATTAATCTATTAAATTTTATATTACAATTATAAATTATAATTATATATAATTAATTTATACAATAATTAATTATTTAAAATAATCAGGTTACAAAAATAATTATATTAAATTATTAAAATAAAAAACTATAACAAATATATAAATAAATTATAAAATTAAAAGTTTATCATTTAAAGGAATGGAATAAAAAATCTTAAATCTTAGAAAAGAAATCTCCGAGCCTTATTCTCTATTTTGAGGAAATAAAAATTTCTGTGAATATTTATTTTTCTCTCCATTTCTTCAATCAAATAAAAATATTCTCATTCTTTTAAAGATTTTTTTTTTCTTTTTCCTCTCCTTTGTTTCGACCAAACATCCCCTAAATTTTTGTTACTGTGGAGTGAATTCTTACCGGCAATTTTCCTATTGAATCTTAGGTACTTTGAAACAAAACCTTGCATTTGGAAAATTTTTAAAGGGGCTAAATTAGTTTTCAATTAAAATTTTATGGGACAAATCATTAAATATCTGGTGACTGGAGGGTTTCACTTGGATGAATTTGAGAAGCAGATAATAATGTGAAGAGAAGTTTGTGGCCTTGTGAAACAATTGAGACTACTGTTGAAAAATATGACTTAAATAAGTTATATTTTACAGTCAAGAGTATACCTAGATGTAAATTAATTAAGTCTAGACTTTGTCATTGATACTGTAAAATCTGTCTGTTATAATATTTTATATAGAAATAATTTCTATATAATCATAAAATATTTTGATTCTAATTTGAGATTATTATAAATAAGAATAAATTTTATATTGTATATTAGAAAAAATTATGTGATGTTGCATTAAAAAATTAAAATATTTTTTAAAATTATTTAGGAGAATGATTTATTCTTTAGTTATTACTTTTTTAAATTTGTAAATATGCAATTACTTATCATCATGAACACATTTTTATTGAAGTCAAAATGCTCCTAGCATCTTAAGCATGTTTTGAGTTTTTTGGTACATAATAATTTTTTATATTTTTGAACTATCATTCTCAAAATTATCTCCATTCTTTTTCTTATTTAATTATAAGAATATTTTTTTTTTTTTAGTTAAAGTATACATGACTTATTCTATATTTGCATAATTAAAAAAGACATTAATATCTATTTGATCAGCGTAGTGAAATTTGATTACTCAATTTTACAATAACTCTTTAATTTTACTCTTTTATTTTATTAATAGTTTACAATTTATCGATCTCAAGGGTTTTACTTTTGCAGCACTTAAAATAATTAGCAATTGTTTATAATTTTATATTAATTATTTATATAAAAATTACATCTAAAATTTCATCATGGAAACTTATATTTGCTAGTTCTAAGATACAATTTTTCATCTATTTCAAAAGTAGATGATTAAAAATGTTGATGATAATAATTTTTAAATTTTCCAATATTGTATGCATTACATGATTGAATTTTAGAAATATTACTTGGTGGTATGATTAAGAAACAAAAATTTTTACAAATGAAGTAAACATTAACTCAACAATTTTTATGTCACTTGCACCAAAGATAATCAAATTAAAGTAATAATTTTTGTAATTGTATTTTTATTAAGTTCTAACTTTTTATAATAATAAAAATAATTTGATCCAACACTATGACTATAGATAAGTTTTATTGTGTGTAACTTATATTATGGATTTACCAAACAAATACCTACGGAGATGTATATAAATATATTATTTTTTTAATAATCTTTAATTATTGTGTAAATAATCATTTTATGATAAATTTTAGTTCACTCTTTTTATTTAAGGAAGAATTTTAAAATCCATTTTAATTATTGTAAATTTATGAGCACCCCTCCATGCTATTAGTTTTTACCATTCAAATTAAACATTGGCTATTTAATTGTAGAAATTACTAATAATTTATAAAAATTAAAATAAAATAAAATATTTTTTTTAAAAAAATTAATTGTATCTTTCTCACATGCGTACGTTGCGCATACACTTTTTTTTTTTTTTTTATTTTTTATTTTTATTTTTAACATCTGTCAGCCATCATGCATAGCTATTTTTTTAATATCACAGCTTGGCACGGCTTGCGTGTGGTTACTGCTGACCTGTGCATATCTACAATGTTTTTTTTTAAATATTTTTAGTTAAATTGATTGGTTAGATGTTATTATAAATATTAAGTTGGATTATTTTTATTTTTCTTTCTTTCTTTGGGTTGAATGTAAGTTTTGACACTTACGATTATGGAATTATACTGAAGTGGTTGTAATTTAGGGTTGAGTTTGGTTAGTTGAATGAGAAAGAGAGAAAATGAGAAAAAAAATAATTTTTTTTTTGTAAAAATAGGAATGATTTTATTTTATTTTTTTTATTAATTTGATATTGTTTAAATACAATTTTATCTTCGAAGTTGTCAACTTTAATAGCATTGGATGAAGTTGGGAGGGGTGTATTGATGGCTTACAATAAAATTGCTTTTTTACATTATTATTATTATTATTATTATTATATGAATGTATTATTATTATTATAAACAGTAGATTTTGTTTACTGAATTTTCTTAGGGGACTTTTGTTAAACACGAGCGGTATCATCGGTGTGAGCATAAACCATATCGGCATTAATTAGGTTGCTGATCATGATGAGCATCCGTATCCATCATGTCGTCGTCATCACACCACAATACTAAATAATATATGAAGTCATTTGTCTTGCGTAAGAGAAAATGCAAGTTTTGTGTATATAACTGTTTGGTAAACATACTTTGAGATGGTCAGATGCAACAAACGACTCAAGCCACCCATGCATCCCTAGCTCTATGTCTCCTTAATTATTAAACTCTTGCCTAAACTCAGCTATTTTTGATAGAATTTGCTGTTTGCATTATGCCGCCTTCATTTTTCCACCCACTTAAAAATTCCAAATCATCATAATAAACAGAGGAAATTTCCTCAAATAACTTACATATCTAAGTCAATTGATAAAAATAAACATGTTGCTTTATTATTTACCTAACTAACCAAGAAAATAATGTTTGGACAAATATGGCGTCAGACCCATAAACTAAACTAACCATGCCATTCATTTTAGCCCACGGGCAGCAGCCTCGCACACTCATTCCTTGCACCCTTAAAACAAAGGGATAGCGGCCAAGAGAAATACACTGACATTTCAATCAAAGGGACCAAGTAATTGTGAGTTTCGGTAGATTTCTTATAATAATTTTCTTTTTTGTTTTTTTTTTTTTCTATTTGTCCTAAATGGTAAAAAAATTTAAAAAAAAAAAGGATTGGTTTAGGATGATTACTTTGTTTATTTATGTGTTTGGGACTTTTTGTTGATTTTGGTGTTGATTTGTGTAATTTGATTGCAAAATTGGTCAGAAACAATGAAAGTTTCGAATTCCCCGATTTCAACCATGTTACGAGCTCGAAACCTAGGCGTAACTTTGTTGTTTTCGTCGTATGATTTCAATATGCCCAGAACTTCAAACTTTAAACACGAGTTAGTTTCTTCTTTTGATACATTTATCGCATTTAAATGTACATTGAATTTATTTTATTGTTTTTTTTTTTAACACATTTGTGACTAATTTTGTAACTTCAATTATTATTAGTTATGAAAGCTTGCGGAAAATGTCATCGAAAAAAATACACTAGCAGAGTGAAAGTCCGTCCACATGTATACCAAAAAATTTCAAGTTTGAAGATTATTATTATTATTATTATTATTATTATTATTTTAACGATCCAACAAAATTCACACATAAACTTGTTCTTTTTACCTATAATGCTTGTCGACATTAAAAGTGACTTTAAGCTCGTTACTAGTACGAGGGTTTATACTCTGATGTTCATTGGTGTAGATTGCATAACTGGTGTGGAGCTTCTCCATGAATGTACCACGCTTGGCTCAAATGAAGCGATATTTTACATAATGCAACTGACACTCGACAGGAAGTACTTGTTGAATATTACTCCCCACCTTTGTATGCTCCTACTTTGTTACTCGCCACATGGCTACAACGAAGACCTTACTCTTGTATCACATTTCTCATTAGTTTGTCACAACAAAGGGTCAGATAAGTTATAGTGGATATTCTCCATATCGTAACCTAGATCTTATTAGGGATTATAATGATTGTGAACTGGTTATCTAATGCACCGACAGTCAAGTCTATGTATAACACTCACTTTTTCCTAAATATATACTATATAATTATGTATAGATAATGTATATTTATGTACAGATAATGAATTATACTTTATGGGGCAAGTGCATTATATAGGAAATAATATCATATTTTAAGAATAAGTCATAATTTTGAGGTCAAACAGATAAAAAGGGTCCAATTAGATATTGAATTAAATATGTACATTAGTATAAATAGAATAGTTAAATTTGTGTTTAGTAATTTGTCATATTGAAAAAAAGAAAAGACAAGATCAAGAGACAAAAAGAATAAAAGAGAAATATGATAAATAATAAATTTTCTTTATTTTATATTTATTTTTGTATTGATGATTGTCATTAGTTTAATAAGCAATTTTGTTATTTATTTTAGTATATGTCCTAAATTTAATAGTACTTTTAGATATTTAGCATATTTTTTTTCTTATGTATTATGACATTGTCGATATATATATATATTATTTATTATTTCATTATTATATATATGTGTATTTAATAAATGTAATAATGTTATTAAAATAGTAGGTTTAATTAGTTGAATACTATTTTTAAATATTTCTAATTAAACATTATTATGAATATGGTAACAATAATGTATAGAGACTAATATGTGTAATGACTAATGATAACACATGTATATTATGATATAAGATATCAAGTAAATATATAGATGCAAGTTAATGAACTAATACACTAGATCGACTCATTATGAAAACATTACATTGATCATTATATGAGTATTATAAAATGAATCTTATAATAATAATAATAGTATATGTAATCCTTGAACTCGAGATCACTATAGTTTCCAACATTAAAAATGATATATTTTCATATTTTCAAATGCCATCTATAAAAAGATGAATTATAAAAAAAAATGGTTATATATGCTAAGGTTCGTAAAAAAAAATATGTGTGATCAAAATAGAATTTAATTTTTTATATAATACAAATGATATTTTGAGTTTTTTAATTAAGTGAGATCATGAAAATGCATAGTCATGCTTAACTAAATCAACATGTGATGTTGATTTTATTTAATAGAATAAATCTCCTCAAGATATCAAAGAATTGTAAAATTAAACTCTATAAGCATGACACATTCCATATTTCATTTTCAATTAAAATATTTATGACTAATGGATTAAATTATACAGTAATATTGATTATATATAAAATGATGTCGAACTACTAACATTCTCATAACTTGAATAGTTATGATGTATTACTAAATGCTACTCATTACTTATAACATCAGAAATAGATTTTAGTGTTACTGCCAACATTATAAGAATTTATTGGGTCACTCATTAAGATCGGAAATAATAGTTACGTTAATTCATAAAGATGAATATATATATATATATATATAATCATAGATATGTTTAAGATTCGTTAAACTATTTTGATATTAAATTTGATTATACCCATAGTGTAAAGATTTGACTTAATTTTATTAGTACATATTTTACTAAATATATTGGGTTTTAAAAGAATACTCAACCTAAGGGTTTAAATCTAAACCAAAATTCTAAAATAATATTATAAATATATGATATTTGTGATTTGTAGTGTGTGCCTAGGGTTTGTTTTGCGTATTTACTTTTGAGAAAAGAAAAAAACACACAAAATAATTGACATTCAAAACGTAGGAGTTAATACTCCAAATTTGATTCTTAATCATATAGATACTATAAAGATGCAGCGGCAATTAATTTATATTTGTGGTTTGACAAATCGTATAATATATTATGTTATATTAATGAATATTTGTAACACTAGGATTTATCGTATGAATCTTAGAAAGTAAATTTTTTTTTTTTATACTTTTGCTACATATATGTATTAGTTTACTCACAATTTATGTTTTATAGAACATGGTAACTATAATTTATAATTAAATTGTGATGCTTAGAGTTTAAATTTTTCATAATTAAGAATTGGGAATTATTATTTGTGGAGCGATAATGGAAGAAAAATAAAATTTTGTAAAAGATGATATATGATAGTAGCTCAATTTGTGAATGTTATAAAATCATATATTATGAATTTGATAAAATTGATTTATATAAATAAACTAGATATCTATAAGATTATTATAATTTTTTTTAATTAAAAAAAATTACGTTTACAAATTTTTGATAATTTTTTGAATTTGACATTATGATTTTGAAAATTATTATTTTTGTTAAATAAATGAATGAAAAGATTATTTTAGTTAACTAAATCTTCTTGAAAAATTATGAAAGTTTTTATATTGATTCATAGTTATGTCTATCATATTATACTAAAAGTTTAGAGTCAAATTCTTCATTTTAAATTGTTATGAAATTTTAAATAAACATAGTTCACTCTTAATTTCTATTTGGCAGAATTTAATGGTTTAAAAATAAAATTTATTTAATATAGTTAAAGAATGAATCTAGACCTAAATATTTTAGTCTTTATTGTATATATGTCTTAATTATCTTTGCAAATTTTCATGACATTTAAGAATATGTTATAGTTTCTAAGAACTTAAAAAAAAAAAAAAGAGTTATTCATTAGATTTCTTTACACTATTGGAATAAGTGATCATATTCGAAATATAAAAAGACTTAGTTTTGTGATAGATTAGATATTAATATTTTTATTTATATGTTATGCTATAATTTCATTAGAAAATAATATCATTAAAGGTATAAGAAAAATCCTCTACAAATTTGGAAATATTGAGTTGTTAAGTAGATTAGGTGTTATAAACTATACTACTTAGGGTTAAACGAGTCATATTGTTTTTTTTTGGTAGTCTATACAAACCTTAAGAATGATATATATATATATATATATATATATATTTTTATTATAAGTTAAAGTGCTTTAGTTAGTATGATTGTAGTTGCCAAAAATAAGTATATTAGACTTTTCTAAAAAGAATTACAATAAATGTATATGCATGTTTGATTGTGATTTTAAAAGTATTTTTTTTGGTTATATGCTATTATCAAATTATTGATTTTTATTATTATGTGTTATATGAATGTTCATGATGATATGATTATATATGTAATTTCTTATAAGTGATGTGTATTGATATTGAAGTATGAACATATGCATTTGATTTTAAGTGATAAGCAAAGTGATTTTTAAGAAAAATATTCATAAAAATTAAGATTTTATGTGTTACATATCAAATTTCATTACTTGCTTAGCATATAATTATAAAGTGTACAAAGAACTTTTATAAGCGTGGCTATTCCTTTAGATTTGGTATTATTATTATTGTTTAATGTTCTATACAACGTGGGGAGACATTTGGGAGTACCTCTAGGTATAGTATATAAGAATTTATTTGTATATATAGGAAGACTCACCATTGATCAAGGGCAATGTATGACTTTTATCTTCATATATGGATGTTTATTAATTTTTTAAAAATTATATGCCTCATTTAGGTTTACACCAGATACGATATGTTATCGACAAATAACATTGGCTCAGTCCATGATAAATAATTATACATTTCTACTAATTGATAATTAAAGAAAGATATTTTTAGTAAATTTTGAGAGAAAGTACTATAATATTCAAGTGTTATGAAACTTTTAAAAATGATTATATTTTTGTCTCATGCCATAAAATCTACATGCATTATACATATTATATGTGTATTTTATGTATATAAAAAATTAATATATTGATTTAGTTTAAAAATTATATAATTTATTGTGATTTTAAATGATTGAAAGATTGTGCGCATAGTGAATGAATTTGGCCAAACTTCTTCTATCCTTTAGTTCCCTAAACTTTAGGACTTTCAAAATTTTTTATTTGTTATGTTATTGGATTACAAAATTTATTTAGAGACTTATTATTATTCATTGTCAGATATAGTAGACTAGTTGTTTTATTTATAAGTTTCAATAAGTATTGAAATTTTTTTAGCTTTATGTGTTATGTAAATGATTTGAGTATTGTTCAATTTGAAATTGGGGGCATTACATATGGATGTCAAAAGCATTATTGCTACGAGACAACTGATGATATAAATGGTATCCATGCTGATCCAAGTCAGAGAAGAAACTCATAGGTTTAAACAGATAACATTCCGTCAATGTCAGCTTTTACAAGTCGTTTGCCTCCAATTCCACCATCGCTTGCTTTGATGGCCGATGCACTCTCAAGTTATGGATACAATGACAAGTGTGTTGTGCAAATATTCAATACTAAACAAGTGTTACACCATGATTTAAACTTTGGAAAAAATAACATTTTCAGTTCACCATTCGCAAGTCCACAGCATGTTGTTTCGAGGGAAAATGAGTAGCTAATGGATGTAAATGACGATTTTGAAAATTAATATTGATACATATATATATATATATATATATATTTTGTTACTTGCATTGACACGATTCATATCTGTCAACTCGACCATTTGAAAGATAGGCACATCGTCAGGCAAGCAATCGACTGATTGATGAAGCGTGAAAAATTTTAACAATCTAAGAAACATTTAGGATGACATACGGAGGGAATACGAAATGCGTTTATAACACTGGAAGCTTGACCTTTTAAGGAAGCAATACCTATGATGGTGGCTGGAGAGATCCAAAATAATCATTTGCCTGACTACTATTGTATCACCATACATTGGAAGACAGAAAGCCAGGTACAATAACTGACATCGAGTGGCATGATGATGATCATTTCTTGTACTTCTTCATGGACCTTTGTGCTTCCATTCATGATTTTTGTTATGCTATCCGGTTAATTATTGTTATCTGTTCATACACATCCTAAAACATTCTGATCAAACAAGTTCAAGTTAACAAACAACAATCAACCAGAGGAAATCAAATGGGTACAACTTATAAAATTTTCAGGTCTCGAAATTCTATTATGGGGAGTGGATTCCTTGAACTGAAGTGATCGAAGCAGTGCATAGCAACATATGGTATGAATGCGTCAGGTTTATCATATTTGAAATTCTGCGTGCAACAAATGATGCACAACTGTAATTTCTAGAATTTTATCCTTTTCAATCAATCCGTTCATACCCATGATTTGTAACATATTTTAAGGAAAAGAATAACGAAAAAATAGGTACAGTAAGAGAAGAAATCAGGGGAAGGAGTTAAGTTCATTCATGTACTTTTTTTTAGTAACCAATAAAACGTAGACATATATAAGTTCGGTTCATGAAAAAGAACAAAGAAAAACTACAAATTTTCCAACCAAAGAGAATGCAGAAAGTTTTACTATTAAGTAACTAGATAAAAAAAGTACTTTCTTAGAAACAAAAAATTCAAAGCCTTCAAATTTCCTTCTTGTTAGGAACTAGTTAGGTTGGCGCACTCCATATTCAAAACATTACGTTGAAAGTCAGACAGCAATTTCGTTCCAAAATTATATCTACATAAAGCTATTGTTAAAAATTATGTAAACATAAGTACATACTATTGTAAACAAATAATAAAGTGACAAGTGAGAATTATTTAAATATAAATTTATTATTTACGTTCTAAATGATAATTTATATTATTTTAAATTTATCTAAATGATTTAAAAAATGAGATGATTTATGTTAAATTTAACTAAATTAAAATAAATAAAGATAAGTTGAGAGAAAAAGTAAAAGGAGAGTTTTTAAATATGATTTCGCCGAAACTAATTTTCTAAGGTTATATCTATTATCAATAACTAAAATTTAAATTTATAATTGATAGTAAAAAATCTTACAATTATTCATTAGCTTTTTTAAAAGTTATTACTAAACTATTTCATAATAAAAATCTATTATATTCCTATATAAATTAGGTTAATTTGAAATGTACTAAATATTGCAATTCTATGTAACAATTACATAAAATATGTAAATATGTTCTTATTTTATATAGACTTTATGATATTCAATAAAAAAATTAAATCATAATTTTTTTTAATTTTATTGTGAATTTTAAATTAATCTAAATAATGGTTAGTTATCTAAAAGAATTAAAAATAAGACAAAATATTTAACCAATAAAAATAAATTTCAATCACTTTGAACAAATAAAAATTGTAATATTATAATTTGATACGTTATAGCTTTAGAAAATAAATTTAGTTCATAATAAAAAAAATCTTAATCATTATATTAAGCATCCTTAACAAAAAAAAAAAATAATAATAAAGAAAAAAATCAAATTTGAATTGCAAGTTAAAATGAAGAAATTTCTCCTTTTTATCTAAGCTACACAAATTCTTTTTATTTTATTCTTTTTTTCCTTCTCTCTTGGTAGCACTTGATTTTTCTCTTATATATGTTTTTGAGATGACCTAAAATAGCCCCCAACTTTCTTTTTGTATGATTAGAAGAAAATTTTTCTTTACTATTTTCGTGAGACTAAAAAAACTTTTCCTATTTTTATTACTGTAGTAGAGTACAAAAGTGAAGTTACTGTAGGTGCTGTGTCCTCAGGTTTAATGGCTTGTTTTCTGTCTTTTTTTTTTTTTTCAATCCTAAGCTACTTGCTGGGCGTCTAAGCACTTCACTCTGTTTTTTAGCTATTTTTACAAAGCACAATAACAAACAATTGGACAAAATCTCACATACCAAAATGCAGTATATATGTATACTGTAGATGAAACATTCTATGAAATTTGTAGCAACTGTTCTGTTATTCAGCACCATATTATGTAAATTCAATGAAGAATTGAAGCAATGCGTTGCCAATATACGCATAGCAATTAGTTTGATAGATGAATCAATGTAGTAAGCTCTGTAGATTCAGTCAAATTTCAATTCCAGTTATTGATTCAAAACTGAATTGAGCCCTTGGCCAATATCAAGCAAATGCTGACCAGAATGAAAAAGAAAGAAGAATAGTATCTGAAACCGTTAATGCTGCTTCACACTTCATTACTACTTTTCTCGTGAGCTAGAAAGCCTTCCCTTCTTTTTCTGTCTGTTCTTCAAGTAGTCTTCTCTCTGAAATGCAATCATTGGCAATTCTACAATATAGTGCTGCTCCTGCAACTTGCAAAAAGTTTTAGAAAATTTCTGGCTTCGGCCCTCTCATCGGCAACTGGATCTTCAATAGGAGCCGGGGTTCGGAAAGTTGGGGAATTAATTGTCCATTTCTCTGGATCTTCGAAACTCCACATCATCCACCTGAGTTCAAAGTTCATCTCCGGGTGGATGTCGCTTTCTGCTTCGTTATCCTTTGCTTCTGCCTCCACCATTGGCTCCTTCCCAGCTCTCCGAGAAATTGAGCTTGATGTTTCCCCAGCTCCTACATTCGACTATGGGCTGTCCTTAAACCCCACATATCTTTCCAGCGGAATTTTCTTTTCTATGCACATATCATGTCTTCTTTAAGCAGTCTTCTAAATCCTATTGAAACAGCACAACTAATAAAACAATTCATTCACATAACATAACACAGAACATTGTGACTTCACGAATGTGAGTAAACAAGGGCTCGCCAGTAATTTATTAGTGTATATAATACAATCAAGGAATATGTTTCGACTTGTAATTAATTACCACTGCCACATATTTGCCAACGCTATCTAAGAGAATTTTCTTGCTCCTACCATATTGCTCATGATACAGAAATCTGCAATCTATGAGAAGAGCTGATGCTGCTATCACTGAAGGCCTGACTCTTGTAAATCTGATGTCTAACAAAAATCTGGAGATTCATCAGACATTGTACACAGAAGAATGAAATTAAATTGTCTCTAAGCTATCTCACCGCCTTGTGTTTGGATTATAATCTCATTCAGGCTTCTGCGCTTGATGCTTTTTCCCGCAGGAATCATTTCAACAAAGAACCTCAGAAAGCTTATAGGAGTTACAGCACGCGTTTGCCATGTAAGCCCTCTGAGAATCTGAAGTTCCATCTTCAGTATGGGCTTCTCATATTGCTTTTTCAGATTCCTCTTTGCCTTTTTTACACGTTGGTATACCAGACAAATTAGAGAAGCAACGTCAATCAAATAATTAACAGAAGATATTAGGAGTACCAATACGTATAATCATTTACCAGGAACTCTGATAATGAGAAGCAGTAGTCTCTCATCTTCCAAGCCATCGTTAGGCAACAACTAGCAGCAAGAACTAAATCATCACGCACTCGTCCTAGCACATTCTGATTGAAGAATCTCAAATTAATGAACATAACTATCTTGGATGATCCAACGTAACTCACAAACTTTTGGGTTTGCACACTGTATTACCTGGAGTTGGTGCCGTGAAATGAAGCGATCAAAGAAGTTTACAGCAAGATATGGTACAAACGGGTCAAACTTATCAGATTTTGAGTTCTGCATGAAATGTTATTTATACAAGTGAATTTCATAAATTGATAAAAAGATTACAAGATTTATTTGGAAATAAAACGGTCAAATCTTACAATTGTACACAGTACGTACTCGTGTCACTATTCATTCCCTTCTTTTCTTTCATTTTCTCAGCAGGCAGGCAAATAAGGGTATATAAGTGAAAGAGCACAAAAAACAAGAACTTCCAGTTTCCCAGCAACCATACATAATCTACAAAGTTCGATAAATAAAGCCACTGAAGGAGAAAAAATTCCAAAGAAATACAAGGTTTTCTAAACCTCCTATCTTTTCTTTTACTCTGTTTTGTCAGCAATCAAACAAAAACACAGCTCAAACTTCAGATATGTTATCCCAATGTACAACCGCTTTCATATCTTTTCCGCCCATTTTCTTGGGAAACAAACAAAAATAAAGAATTAAGAATCCAGAAACAATTACCTTGAAAATCACGCGCACAGCTATTTTTCTCAGAATGGCTTCTTTGCTCTCTGAATAACCCTCAGCAGATTCAATCAAAGTGTAGTTATCGTTCAAAACCAACATGTAACTCGATATTCATATCCAGCAGACTGAAGAATTAAAAAGAAAATAGTATCTGAAAGAGCCAATAATGTTGCTTGCTTTACACCTTTATTTCATGAACTTGATTTATCGCTTTCCCTACTACAGAAAGCTGCAGGTTGTACATGTACAGTATCCATAACGCCTGCATATTCCACAGAAGCCATAGTGTTGATACCTGGGATGAGTCCAGCTGGGAAGATTTCTTTCTTCTATTACTTTTGGATCTTCAGCTGGAGCCGGCCTTCGGTATTTTGGAGAATCAAGGCTACCTTCATCAGGGTACCCTTCAGATCTCCACTTCATCCACTTTAGTTCAAAGTTCATGTCTGGGATGATTTCTCCTTCTCCAGCCTCGTCCTTTACTTCTGCCTGCTGCTCCACCGTTGGCTCCTTCCCAGGTCTATGTGAGATTGAACTTGATGTTTCTCCAGCCTCAATTATCTGATCTCTAATTTCAATTGTCTCTCTGACCTCAGTTGTCTCTTCAACCTCAGATGTCTCTCCAGCTCCTACTTTCAAATTCAATTGTGGATCGAACTTCTTAAACCCCTCAATTTTTTCTAGATAAATTTGTAAGCATACAATCCTAAGGCATGCTTTAAAACTCAAGAAATCGAGTGCGGAAGTTAAGGAACACTAACTTCTCGCCATTACTTTTGTTGACGTTTCTTAATGCTACCAAAACCTTCTAAGTTCTCTAAATCCTCTCAAGATGGTGTTTAACAAGAATTTCGAGTTTAGGGACCTCAACAAAGCAAAACACCTCCCAATTTATAGAATTCCTCCCATCAAAGAATTCTCACACTTAATGGAGGTTTAATGGCCACTCAATGCTGCAGTTACAACCTTTGAATTTGAATTTAGAGTTACAAAATCATAATGGGGAGTTAAGGGCCATAATTTGGTTGTTTCAAATTCATTTTGAATTTGTAACCTACATTCTCCCACTTGGTCCGTAAACTTCAAATTCTCATATACAAGAAACAACATACATGAATCATGGCGATATATTATCAAAATTGATAACTTCTCTTCCATGTATTACAGATGTATGATACTTCTTACTGCAACTTTAATGTGATAATATTAATGAATAAACCCTATGTTTATTCTTGGTCCAACATAATAACCTTAACTTAATGAATAAACCTTATGTTTATTCTAGGTTTAATAAATTTGTTTTCTTTCAAATAAATGTGCACACTTTATAAGAAAATAAATAATTAGAGTTTCATTAATAGTAATAAATTTACATACTGGAACCAAGTCCCATATGAACTACATGATCCTTAAACTTTATGGTGGCATACCTTTTGTTAAAAGATCTACAATCATCAATTCAGTGCTAACGTGCTCAATGACCACTTTATTTTCCTTAACACGTTCCCTAATGGCTAAGTACTTAATGTCGATGTGTTTTCTTCGACTCCCACTTTTATTATTCTTAACCAAAAATACAGCAGCTGAATTGTCACAATATATCCTCTATGGCTTAGAAATAGAATTCACAAGTCTAAGCCTAGATATGAAACTCTTTAACCATACTCATGAGAGGTAGCCTCAAAACATGAAACGAACTCGGCCTCCATAGTAGAAGTAGCAATCAGTGATTGCTTAGCACTTCTCCAAGATATGGCCCTGCCAGCTAACATAAAGATGTATCCAGATGTTGATTTTCTTGAATCATCACAGCCAGCGAAGTCCGAATCTGAGTAGTCAACTACTTCCAAATTGTCAGTTCGTCTATACATAAGCATGTAATCTTTGGTCCCTTGAAGGTACCTCAAAACTTTCTTTGCAGCTTTCCAGTGGTCCAATCCTGGGTTACTCTGATATCTTCCCAACATTCCAACTGCGAAAGTTATGTCAGGTCTTGTACAGACTTGAGCATACATAATGCTTCCAACAGCTGAAGCATACGGAATGTTGTTCATTTGTTCCTTTTCGAGATTATTTCTAGGGCATTGGTTCAAATTGAACTTATCTCCCTTAACAATTGGTGCTACACTTGGAAAACAATCCTTCATTCGAAATCTTTCTAGAACTTTATTGATATAGGTTTCTTGAGACAAACCTAAAATACCCCTATGTCTGTCTCTATGTATCTTAATGCCAATGACATAAGATGCTTCACCCATATCTTTCATATCAAAATTTTTAGAAAGGAATTGTTTCACTTTATGTAGAAACCCTTTATCATTGGTTGCAAGTAATATATCATCCACATATAGAATAAGGAAACAAATTTTACTCCCACTAACCTTCTAGTATATACATTGATCCATGATATTTTCTTCAAAACCAAATGAATAAATAATTTCATGAAATTTTAAATACCACTACCGGGAGGCTTGTTTCAATCCATATATAGATTTCTTAAACTTACAAACCAAATGCTCACCACCACTGGAAGAGAATCCTTCAGGTTGTTTCATATAAACCTCTTCTTCCATATCACCATTAAGGAATGCCGTTTTCACATCCATTTGATGTAACTCTAAATCAAAATGAGCTATTAATGCCATGATTACATGAAAAGAATCCTTTTTACACACAGGAGAAAAAGTCTCTGTGTAATCGATTCCTTCTTTTTGAGTGAACCCTTTGGCAATAAGTCTAGCCTTATATCTCTCAATGTTGCCTAATGAATCCTTTTTAGTCTTAAAGATCCATTTACATCCAATGAGTTTGAACCCTTTAGGCAACTCAATAAGGTCCCAGACTTCATTTGTTGACATAGAATTCATCTTATCTTTCATGGCATTATACTATAAGTCGGATTGCTCACAACTTATGATTTGTGAAAACGTTTCTGGATCATTTGCAACTCCAATATTGTAATCTAACTCTTGTAAATACACAATATAATCACTAAAAATTGGTGATTTTTTTACTCTAGTAGATCTTCTTAATGTTGCTTCAACATTTTTCTGAGGAGTATGTTGTACAACTGGTTCTTCAACAACTTGATCTACTAAAGCATCACTAGTCTGTGAAATTTGATTATCATTTAGTTGAATATCAACCATTGATGGATCAACATCCATTTGTACTGAAGGGATGTTGTTGATAACAATCACTTTAGTACTTGAAGTGGACGGTTCTGAATGATCATTCTCAGAAATTTTGTTCTGGGATTGATCCTTCCCACTAATCAAGTTACTCTCAAGAAACTTAGCATTTCTTGATTCCACAAACTTAATGTGATATGATGGACAATAAAATCCGTATCCTTTAGACCTTTCTGAATATCCAATGAAATATCCACTAATGGTTCTAGGATCTAATTTCTTCTCTTGCGGATTATAAACTCTTATTTTACAAGGACAACCCCAAACGCGTACATGTTGCAAACTCGGTTTCTAACATTTCCATAACTCAAATGGCGTTTTAGAAACTACCTTAGTTGGAACTCGATTTAATATGTACACAGCTGTCCTAAGAGCTTTTGTCCACAATGACATAGGAAGATTGGAGTTGCTAAGCATACTCCGCACCATGTCCAACAATGTTCGATTTCTTCTTTCTACTACACCATTCTGGTCTAGAGAACCAGACATAGTATATTGGGCAACAATCCCATGTTCTTGAAGAAATCTCGCAAATGGTTCAGGTGCTTGTCCATTTTTTGTGTATCTACCATAATATTCACTACCTCTATCAGACTTCACGATCTTTATTTGCTTACCGCATTGTTTCTCTACTTCAGTTTTGAATATTTTAAAAGCATCTAATGCTTCATCCTTAGCATTCAACAAGTAAAGATACATAAATCGTGAATAATCATCAATAAAAGTGATAAAATACTTATGACCATATGAGTCTATATTAGGACTATAAATATCTGTGTATGATTTTTAATAAGTCTGTACTCCTCTTGGCACATTTCTTTGACTTATTGGTCTGTTTGCCCTATATACAGTCCACACAAGTCTCAAAATCGATAAAATCTAAAGCATTAAGTACTTTATCATTTACTAACCTTTTGATTCTTTCTATGGAAATATGTCCTAATTTCCGATGCCACAACATAGAGGAATTTTCATTCATAATACTTCTTTTTATACCAGTATGGGTATGCATTGTATTATAACAAGCAGTATTTTATAAATTAATATAAAAAAGACCATCAGACAATGTACCATTTCCAACAAGATTTGATTTATAAAAAATTTTCACAAAAGAATCTGAAAAATTGAAGAAATATCCATAAGGTACAAGTCTCGAAATAGAAATTAAATTCCTAGAAAAACTAGGAATATAAAAGGTCTTTTCTAAATTTATTACAAAACTACTATTGAGAACCAAACTGCATGTCCCAATAGCCTCCACAGTTGAGTGTATCTTATTTCCAGAATAGATAAAACGCTCAGTTCTCATTGGTTTCCTTAGGTTTTGCAAGCCCTGCAAAACATTCGTAATGTGGATTGTAGAACCAGAGTCAATCCACCATGTGTTATGACAAACTTCAGTCATATTAGATTCATAACTTACAAGAGAAAAAGAAATACCTTTCTTATTAAGCCATTGTTGAAACTTAATACAATCCTTCTTAATATGTCTCTTTTTCTTACAAAAGAAATATTTGGATTCTTTCTTTATTTCAACTTGGACAGGTATTTTGCCTTTCCCTTTCTTCTTAATCTTTCCCTTCGTTGCTAGATGTGCACTTTGAATATTCACTCCCATTTCTGCTACCAACCTCCCTTCTTCTTGAACATACATGGTCAACAATTCATTAATTGACCATTTATCTATATATGTATTATAAGAAATTTTGAAGGGTCCATATGGTTGTGGAAGTGAATTTAAAATATAATGTACAAAGAAAAGTTCAAACATTGTTACATCCAATGATTTTAGTTGAGTCGCAATGTCCCTTATCTTCATGATGTGCTCTCGCACACCAGTAATAGTGGTGAGTTTTATGGAAAAAAAATTGCATAATAAGGGTACTAGCTAGTGCTTTATCTGAAGACTCAAACTGTTCATCAATAGCCTTCATTAAAATACGGACATCATCATGTTGAGCGACTAAACCACGTATGCTAGCAGAAATTTTAGTCTTTATGAACATTACACTAAGGCGATTAGATCGCTCCCAATATTTATAAATCTTAATTTGTGCCGGAGTACTAGCATCAGTAATAGATGGTGGTTCGTCTTTCCGAATAGCATAATCAATATCCTGCCACCCTAAATATAATAATACTATCTCTTTCCATATCTTATAGTTATCTCCTACCAGTTCAGAAACTTCTAAGTTGATATCAGATATATTTGTAGGTTGTGATACTACAAAAATACATGCTTATGATGAATTTTATTGAGGCTTAATCATCATATTTTATCAATATAAAATATGTAGAAAATATGAATCACTTGATATAAAATACTATCTGTGGGCTAAATATTTTATTCAAATAGATTCACATATCTTAATGATAAAACTATTATATTATATCCAATTTCTTAACTCCTATGGGTAAATTAAAAAAAATAATATAATATTTTATCCTAATCAATCATATAAACATAATAAAAATTCATGTGGGATAAAATTTATCACATCTAATATGATTAATTACAATTAATGTCTTAAACTTTATGTGATCCTAACTTAATATAAAGTTTCATTTAACTTAGGAATGCTGTGGCTACTCCCTATTCTATTAAATTTTATGGATCACAAAGACATTCAAATATATGATTATGATTTAATTTTTATGCCTTATAGAAATTTTCACCAAAATATTTCTATATTTATTGTACAGGAAATATAGAGCACTCTATTTAGCTAACAATCACAGTATGTCAATTCCCAGGAAAGATTGGAGGGGTCACAAACGGTCCCACTTAAAACCCAACCTCCTTAGACAGAATTTTCCAAACATGTAATTACAAGCAAATAAAATACTACTACTATACCTAACAATAATATGGCATGTTACCATTTTACTTAAATTTTATGTATTCATTTTTAAAATAAATTTGCATACTAACTCTTATTTCTATAATGTATGCGTAAAACAAAAATACATAAATCAAGCAAATTATACAATTGCATATATAAAACATAAATTATATGCTTAAAATAAACAATTAAATTAAACTATGCATATAACATAACATAAATAATATGCATAAATTCAAACATTTAAATTGAATTTAAATATGCATATAATAAATATAAATAATATACACTTAAAATTACCTAAATTCAAACATTTAAATTGAATTTAAATATGCATATAATAAACATAAATAATATGCACTTAAAATTATTTAAATTCAATTTAAAATTAAATGGCATATAACATATATTTAGACCAAAATCATAATGAATAAAAATAGATTTTTGGACTAAATTGCATAATTTAATTTAATTACATCCAAAATTAAAAATAAAATAAAATTAAATTATTAATAAATTTAATTTTAATTTATTAAAAATTTATGAAATAATAAATATATTTTAAAATAAAATATAAATTCGATTATGGGCGTTTCAAATTATTCATGCAATTAATACGGAATTAAAACGGTTAAAAGCCAATAAATGCGCTTTTATAACACAAAAATTGCGTGTGGCCCAGTGGTTAAGGATATATTATGGGTCTGGGCTTGGGTTTTAGGTTCGAAACCTGACCCTTACACTTATTTTTCAAAAATAACAAACCCCGTATGTCATATCATCCGGGTCGATCGGATCCGAATGCAGACCCATGGATTCGGAAACATATCCGACCATTTTTAACGTCGTTTTCAATATTTTTAACATCCAAAATGTTATAACCCAATGATAAAATGATTTATAACATAAATTTACATAAAAAACAAATAAAACTATGTTGCATGAGAATCAAAATCAATTTAACAAATCCATACTATCATTTTATGTTTTCTCCGAAAAAAACTCAACAAACTAAGCAAAGCAAAGATTATTAACATGCTCTGATACCAAATGTAAGCATACAATCCTAAGGCATGCTTTAAAACTCAAGAAATCGAGTGCGGAAGTTAAGGAACTAACCTCTCGTCATTACTTTTGTTGA
The DNA here is from genome assembly GCA_032402905.1 of Khaya senegalensis. Taxonomy (NCBI): domain Eukaryota; kingdom Viridiplantae; phylum Streptophyta; class Magnoliopsida; order Sapindales; family Meliaceae; genus Khaya; species Khaya senegalensis. Next base: position 8,082,898 of record CP135556.1, on the reverse strand, counting down.
CGTTTCTTGATGCTACCAAAGCCTTCTAAGCTCTCTAAATTCTCTTAAGATGGTGTTTAACAAGAATTTCGAGTTTAGGGACCTCAGCAAAGTAAAACACCTCCCAATTTAGAGAATTCTTCCCATCAAAGAATTCTCACACTTAATGGAGGTTTAATGGTCACTCAATACTGCAGTTACAACCTTTAAATTTGAATTTAGAGTTACAAAATCATAACGAGAAGTTAAAGGCCATAATTTAGTTATTTCAAATTTATTTTGAATTTGTAACCTACAAAATTTTCTTTTCAATGCACATTTCATATGTCTTCTTTAAGCACACCACTAGATCAACCTGAAACAAAACCCAGAAGCTATCAATTGAGGGCTCGTCCAATAATTCTTCATATAAACAAAATCGATATCGACATGTAATTTTTGACTTGTAATAGAATTACCTCTGTCAGATAATTGTCAACTCTAGCTAGAAGAATTTTCTTGTTCCTGTCGTATTGGTCATTGCACAGAAGGCTGCAAGCCGAGAGAAGAGCTGATGCTGCAATCACTGAAGGCCTGAATCTTGTAAAACTGATGTCTATGATCAAAATCAGGAAATCTATCAGATAATGTACAGATCGATACATAGAATTAACTTGTGTTTTTTAATCTATCTTACCGTCTTGTGTTTCGATTATGATCTGGTTGACGGTTCTAAGTTTAATGCCTTTTCCCAGTGGCATCTTTGCGACGAAGAAACCAACAAAGCATACAGGAGTGATAGTACGCATTTTCTGCCATTTAAGTCCCTGGAGAATCTTATGTTCCATCTTCATCAGGTTTTTTCTGAAGTCCAGCTTCAGTTTCCTCTTTTTCTTTTAAAAAGATTTGCAGATCAAAATCGAATTAGAGAAAGAACTTCAATCAGTTAATTAAACGACTATTAATGTTATGAGTACATGCTGTACGATAATTACCAGAAACTGTAAATATGAGAAGGAGCAGACATCTCTCACCTTCCAAGCCATTAGTAGGCAGCAATGGGCAGCAAGAACTATATCATCTCGCAGTCGTCCTGCCACGTGCTGATTAAACATGTTTAAATCAATCATGAACACAATTAATTACCTGTGTTTTTGAAAATCTAACTAATTTCTGGTTTTGGGATTATATTACCGGAAGTTCATTCCTTGATATGAAGCGATCAAAGAAGTTCACGGCAAGATATGGTATGAATGCCTCCAATTTATCATATTTTGAGCTTTGCATAAAACATATACATTAACTTTCGGCAACTGATCAAAGATTTTATAACACACACTTTATTTGCTTTTCTCTTGATCATCTATCAACGGCTCCACTTCCACACATATTAATCAGTCCGTTCATGCTCATTCATTACTCATCGCAATATATGGAAGAAAAAGATAAATCAGTTCAATTTTCTTTCTTTCATTCATTTTCTCACTACTCAATCAAGGTAGTATATAAGTTCCAGTTATGAAAAATTACAAGAAAAACAAACTTTCATTTTTCTCTCCTTCCTTTTTCTTAGTTTTCTATGTAACCAAACACAACCCGGAAAGTTTGATAAATAGAGCACTGGGGTGTATATAAGGCTTTTAAAAAAGATTTAATTTCTTCATTTTTTACTCTGTTTTCTTAGCAGTCAAACAAAAACACAATGTCTAACTTCAGTTACTTAATCCCAATATGACCCCATTATAATATCTTTCCCAGCGATTTTATTGGGAACCAAACAAAAACAAAGAAGCAAGAATTCAGAAGCACGCACTTGGAGGATCAAACGTAGAGCTACTTTTCTGAGAGTGGCATCTTTGCTCTCAGGATATCCCTCAGCTGGCATCCACTCCTTTTCCACATTGAAGTAGTTCTCAGGAGGTGCGTCTTTGTATAGTACAGACAGTGGTTTACAACGATGGAAATCCATTTTCGTAGGTTAACTGCTTGTTTGTTAACAGAGAAAAGAAATGAAAGAAAAAGAAAAGAAAATGAAGGATTTTAATGAAAGATGATTGGTCAAAGCTGGGTTTATAAAGGATTCCAAGATGCTTTGATTCTCTCTCCAAAAAAGCAGTTTTGTTTTTCTCTCTGTAGACAGTTAATGTTAGTTAGTTCGTTAGGACTCTACAGGGAAATTTTTTGGCGGCTTGCTGGTGACTTCTTGGTCGTCCGCAGCCATGGACTCCGTTTCTACATTGAAGTACTTTCCAAAAGCTCGAGGGCTCCAATGAAGGAAGTGGGTTACCAGGATGGGAGACCATTTTCAAAGAAAAAGAAATAGTCGATTATGAGTGCTTGTTTCTCCGCAGAGAAAAAATAAATGAAGAAAAAGGACATCAATGAAAGATTGGCTTCAATTTTTTATTTTTTATTTTTATTTTTTATAATCTCTAGAAACAGTTAGGTTTCTTTTTTTTATTATCATTATTATTGTTAAGTTCTGAAGTAATTTTTACATAATTACGTTAAGCTGTTGATGATTCTGAAGACACAGCTTTCGTTATGATGGGTGTGTTTTAATCATTATGATTACTACCAAAAAAAAAGGCTGTGTGAAGAAATAACAAAAGTAGTAGGGTTCTTGTTGTTGCTGAATTTCCAAAGCAATATTAGGAAGTATCGCATTTTGAGCTATTAACATGCATAATAAAGTTTTCGTTTTTGAAGACATTTTACATATATACTTAATTTATGGTAACAACATAAGGTTGAGGTCACATGCTGGAGATTTACTTCATTCTAAAATTAATTTACGAGTTGTTTGAAAATATTGCTGTTACAAAGCATATTATTTAGGATTACTTGTTATCAAAGAAACACTTTAATAATAATACTAATACTAATAATAATGCACAATCCTCAATCAGAAATTCAAGTTGAATACCTCCTATTTGATCACAATTGCATGCTATTAACAAACCCTCTTTTGCATATAGCAATTGGTCAGCCCATTCCTATCTTATATTTGCCTCTCTCTAATCTACCCTTGTCATATTTTGAAACTTAATTAAGACTAGCAATCAAAATCAATCCAAATCAAGAAATTGGATGAATTTAATTTTGATTTAACTAAGTTTAAATCCATAAGTAATTGTTGGTTTGATCTCAATTCAAATCATAGATATCGTATCCAACATATTTTCAAACTTTCATAATATGGATATTTTGTATAATATATATATATATATATCCCAAATATCAAATAAAACTAATACAACCCCCCTAAATTTTATTTTGACTTGTATATAAAGTTTAGAAGGTTTGTTATAATTTTAAATTTTAAATTTTAAATTTTAAATTTTAATTTTATATGAATAAATATTTTTATTTTAATTAATAGAAAGTAATTCATAAATGTTTAATTAATTGTACCAGCCCTCTATTTAAAATCCACTACATAAGATAAAATCTGAATTTTTTTTTTTTTAAACATAAAGATATATATATATATATATGTGCGAAAGTTGGATATGTATAATATCCTGGTTACACACATAATCCATAGTATGTAACCCAAAAATATAAATTTACTGTACCAACGTATATATATATATATATATATACATATAGATACATATGCATAATTATGCATTAACACCAAAAAAAATACCCCATCATCAAAATACTAGCCCTGTTAACGCCTCGAAAAGTTCGCATCCATATCCCGCGGCGTCACATTACCTGTAAAACCACAATCCACAAAGGGTGAGCGAAATAGCTCAGTAAAGAAACATAATATTCTAGTACAGAATTTGTTTCCCTACCATATATACTATACGATACTGATGACGTAGAGGTTATTAACTCATATTGCCTTAATATAATCTAACGAGATAAATACACTCCGACCATATACTCTGTATCACTATCCACATAATGCTCATAGTTATTATATAGAATATAAATAAATCTACATGCATTTTGAAATCAAAAACACATGACATTTTTAACAAATTATCGACAAATATATGACCAGTCGTACTAACACAGTTATGGATCGTGGCCACAAAGTAAATTCGCCCAACCCTCATCCATTCACACCACTCGTCTATCGGGCTGAGCATATATTTTAGATATGATCGATCATATAATCTGGCTATAATCAAGCCAGCGGGTGTGAAGGGTATCTGAATATTCGGATCCATAACTAATGTAGTCACACAATTAATACCACATGGTTTAAAACCATGCATTCATTTTTTTTTTTAAAACTATTGTACACTCAAATCATGCACAATAAATACCACATATGCGCACCTATACACACAGAAATGATAAATAACGTTCACATCTCGATTTTATGCGCATATAAAATTCGTTCACATAATGAATGCATAATGCACGTGCGGATAGTGATACCTAACCAACAATTCATAACACTTCCATAATCACATACACTCGCAAATACCCAGTCTACCAATTTCATTGGGATTTATACATCACAATTATAATTTCTACTATTACGATAAATATATCGTATACTATCCAATATTAATGGATAACCATATCAACGCATCATTTACTAATAAAGAAAATTTACATAATAATTATAACTATTATAATTATTATGACAACCAACGTGCAACGTCCTGAATATTACAATCTATTCTAAATTCTATTAACCACGCTCCGATCACACGGCCATAATAATAATTCATTTATACATTCCAACAACCATACAAAGTATTATACATACATAACACATCAAAATATTTTTAAATCTCCACAATAATAACCAAAGTTACCATTTTACCCTTCCTTCAAATTTTTCCTCATTTTGTCCACTCAAATCAATTCCTACTAATTTTATTTGCTCCCTAACATATCTATACATATTCAAACATACCATAACATGTTAAAATATATCATTTAGAAGCTTGATGAACAGTATTCTAAATTTACCATTTTGCCCCTCTTTCAATTTTCTTCCATTTTATACATTATTCTATACCCAATTTTATCTAAACATCATCCCTAAATCCATTCCTACATAAATCAACCACCAATCACAAATTTCATAAAAGAAAATTACATTTCCTTACCTTAAAATATGCCAATTGCTTGATTAAACTTCCCAATACCGCAAAACCACCTAAATCACCATTAAAAACCATAAACCATTTTTAAAAACCACTTTTCATCAAACTCATAAATTGAAACTTAGTGAAATCAAGAACTTTTACCGTCAGATTAAAGCTCTCGACGCGTAGAACAACTTTTCCTTCTGCGGTAACGCGTTTAATCGGGCGGATTAAAAGATTTTGCTTGATTTTGTCCAAAAAAATTGAAAGAGAAAGGGAGAAGCACCTCACGGCAAAGAAGAAGAAAAAGCAACTTTTGTTTCAATTTTGAAAAGTCAACCATACTTATCCAACTCCATATATTTGAAAATTATACTATTGCCCAAAAATATTTCAAAGCTTGCATTTAGCTCCCAAGAAAATTATGAGACTACCCAAGCCATTTTTATATTCTTTCACTTTAGTCCATCAATTTTAATTATCACTTTTTCTTCTAATTCCTTGTAAAAAGACCATTTTACCCCTAATAAAGAAAATTGGTCACTTTGGTCCTTTTTCATCCTTTATAGAGAAATTCACATCCTAATTCAATTCCACTTTTTCTATATCTTATTTACAACATTTACAAGAGTTCTGGGTGATCAAAATCTGGCAGAATCCTTTCGATCCTTGACGTAATGACCATTTTGCCCTTTTTAGCAAAATTGTCCCTTTTTGTCTAAAATAGAAATTTTGGCATTCTTATACTTATAAGATCTATCTTTCCTTCTAACACACTCTATCATACTAATTTATATTCTTAAAATCTAGCTTGATCAGTCAAAACTTTATCAAATGACGATCTTACCCTTTTTATTTCCGACTTCTCAAAAATATACCAACCGCGTCTCGAATTGAAATTAAATATACCAACATAATATTTATGAAATTCTAAGACTTTTTATGCGATCAAAACTCACTTTGGCATCAATTTTGAGTAAAAAGACTATTTTGCCCTTACCCGACAAAATAATTTATTTAATCGATTTTCACTCGGTCTCCTTCCAATAATTCCATAAAACATTTCTAAAGACAAGAGATAATAAAAAATTAGGGTTTATTTATATCTGAGTGTCACATTAATATAATATTTCAAAAGGGTCAATAACACTTAAATTTAATTATTGGTAATATTTTCACTCCACTATTTCTTAAATGACACCTCACTTTTTAATTTTAAGAAATTATACTTTTATCCTAAGTGAAATAATTAAAAAAAAGATATAAATCAAATTTTATCTATATTAAAAAAATAAAATATTTTATAGCACTTAAATAATATTATCTTAATATAATTCAATTTTTTAAAAAAAAAAAATTAAGGATGACTTTTTCCTAACTTAAATTTTTGACTTAAAATAGTGACACTATTGGCATGCATCAATATTTTCAAATTAATGTCTTAATTTAATTAAAAAAATTTATGGGAGCCATCTATATATATATATATATTAACTTTGTTTATATATGCCATTTTACAATGAGAAAAGAAGAAAACATACAATAAAAATAATTTGAGATGAAAAAAAAATAGTATTTATATAAACTCTTATTTTAAAAAATTATAATAATAACACACACTGCGCGCGCGCGCATGTGTGTATTTTAGAAGCACAAAAACAAATCAAATTAAGTCACATGCATATTTAACGTCAGCAGTAGATCTTCATGAAAAAAAAAATAACCCTGTGATGCATTAGTAGTAAAACATTCATTACCTCTGTTTTTCTAGTAACCAAGTAAAATCTATAAAGTTTGATAGAATTTCTCTAGAACAACAAAACTTAGAGCTTTTAAAAAAAAAATCATAGAAATTTTATGATCCATTCTATTTCTTTCATTTTCTTAGTTGTCGAAGAAAGTTATATATGGTCTTTTTTTTTTAATGTGTTGAAAAAGTTGAATTCACTCATAGAAGAGTGATACATTACATCTTGTTCACGAGTAATAAGATCTATCATTTTTTTGAAAATCAAACTAAAAAAGTAAATAGAAATAAAATCAATACTAAAATTGTCGTAAAAAATTTTTGAATATTCTAAAAAAAATCACAAGAAAGAAAAGACTGTATGAATTTATCAACACAGCGAAGAAGTTACAAAGTGAAAAAATAACCATATTAAATTTAGAGCTATTATGAATATATGAGAACGCAAAACTCCTATGATGATTGTCTTAAAACCATAGCCTAAATGGACAAAGTATTTATACTTGTAATGGGCCACTCAAGCACTTATTTGGAACTCTCTAAGTGAGATCTCTAGGTAAGTGACCGCTTAATTACTTTCTAAACATTTTCTAAGTGCTTAGATTTTGCCTTTGTCTGCTCGAGCACCTAACTAGTGTTCTCTAGACACTTAGTTTTTGTCTTCGCTTGAACATTATTTATAGGTATAGTTCATATATACTAATTTTCAAATATGACTCACAAATTTAAGAATTCTCCACCTTGACACATGTTTGCCCCAATTTCTCCACCATGTCCTTAGGGGTTCATTAAAAACTACAAACGCAAATCAAGTCTAAGCAATGCTTGAACTTGGCCATAAAAACTACATTAGTCAACATGTCAATTAGATTCTTGTGTATGAAAATATTTTGTACTGTAACAAAGCCCTCTATAACCACATTTCTAACAAAATAGAACCTGACATCATTGTATTTTATCCTTTTATGAAACATTTGATTTTTAGTCAAATGAATGACACTTTGACTATCACAATGCATGACTATCCGCTCTAATAGCAAATTAAGATCACTCACAAGACATCAACCACAAGGCTTTTTTCACTACTTTTACAATAGCCACGTATGCCTCTTTTATAGACAATGTTATTATTGCTTGTAACATTGTCTTTTAACTAATTACACAGTTAGACAAAGTAAACAAATAACTTGTCAAAGAACTCATTCTATCTAGATCTCCTGCATAATCAAAATCTACATAACTTATTAATTCTGTCATATTGCATCTTGCTTTATTGAATAAGATTCCTAAATGACTAATACCTCTTTAAATACTACAATATCCACTTCACAATATTTAAAATTTTTTTTCAAAAAGAAGCCATATACCTACTCACTATGCTTATAGCATGAGTTAAGTTAGGCTTAGTATGAATCATAGCATACATGAGACTTTTAATTGCATTGGAAGGAGGAACATATCTCATGTACTTCACCTCTTCCTCTAATTTTGGTAATAAGTCATGCAAATGATCTAAAGTGTATTGTCAATGGTGTACTTATAAGCTTACAATTACTCATATTAAACTTGTCTAAAACTTTTTCTATATAACCCTTTTATGATATAAACAAAATTTCTAACCTTCTATCACTATGAATCTTCATACTTAAAATCTTTTTTGCTATAACCAACTTCTTAATCTCAAACTTATTACTCAATTGCTTCTTTAATAAATTAATATCCACTATCAACATGTCATCGATATGCAATAGTTAATAAATATAATTATCATCGTTGAGTTTTTTATGTATAGAAAACTATTATAAACACTCCTAGAATATCCATAATTAAGAATGTAGTTGTCATATCTTTTATATCATTATCTAGGAAATTATTTCAAACCATACAAGAATTTTTTAAGAAACCACAACTAGTTTTGTTTATTTGAAAAGATAAAACCCTTTTGCTATCTCATGTAAATTTGCTTCTCTAATTTTTTACACAAGGATATTGTTTTAACATTTAACTGTTTAAGATGAAAGTCATAAACGACAACCATAACTAGTAGCACATTGATAAAATTGTGTTTCACAACTGAACAAAATGCTCAATGAAGGCAATTCTCTCATTCTATGTATAACTTTTAGTTATAAGACATGCTTTAAATTTAAAGTTTTAGCATTTGATATCCCTTCCATTTCTTTGTAGATCTATTTGTATCTTACTACTCATTGTCCCTTAAACAATATTACTAATTCTCATGTATAATTCTTATGTAAGAACTCTATCTCCTCAGTTATTACACCCATTTATTATTTAACTTTTAGACAAGATATCGTCTCTTTAAAAATAGTAGGCTTATATTTGCTTATTATCTCAATCATAGATAATGTATATAAAATCATATCAACATAACCATAACTCTCAAGTGATTGAATTTGTCACCTTAATCTTCTAGTGGCAATGTTATCTTGTTCTTGTGCACTCTTATATTATTGATCATATGTAACAACATTTTACATGTCACTTATTCTCTGCTCTATAGACTATGCTACTACTTGCTCACTCTCACCATAGACTTTTTCAACCATTAGCTCACCCTTACGACAATCTAATTTAATAGACTCATTAAATATAACATATTTGTTTATCACAAAACTTGAAGACTTCGAATCTATGCACTATAATTTGTAACCTTTCACTCTAGATGCATAGCCAACAAATATACATTTCTTTGTCTTTAGCTTAAGTTTATCATCTTTAACATGAACATATACAAGACATCCAAATACTCCCAAATGAGTATAATTAGTAGGTTTACCAAACCATACCTCAAAAGAAGTCTTACACTCAATAACTATAACTGAAAACTTATTCACCAAATAACATTTCGTATTTATTATTTTAGCCTAAAATACCTTTAATAGATTAGAATAAGCAAGCATATAACAAGTTTTTTCTAATAGTATTTTGTTTATTTATTTTACACCTCATTCTACTGTAGTGTATTCACATAAGTGTGGTGTCTCATTATTTCTTTTATGTTGCTTAACTCATCAAGCTCAAAATTGTAATATTCCAAACCATTATTAGTTTTAAGATATTTGATTTGTTTACTACTCAATCATCGTCTTTCATTGGTTAAATATTTAAAATGTCTCATTTTTTATCTTTAAAAAATAAACCCAAACTATCTTGAATAATCATTAATAATGGTTATAAAATACCCAGCACCACCCTTTAAGAAAACTCTATAACCCCCATAAATTTTAATGTACATAACATAATATGCCCTTAGTCTTGTGGACAAGCTTACTAAACTTCACTTAGTCTTATTCTTGAAAGCACAATACTTACTAAATCTAAGACTGCCTATCTTCTCTTTGCTAAATAGATTATGTTTGTTTAATTGTCAGAAGCCACTTTTATTCATGCTCCTAAGTATCACATGTCATAATTGAGTGCCATTTGTATTGTTATTCTTGATAGATATTGAAGTTACACCTAGAAGAAATATTTGTTGAAGAATATATAAACCACCATGTATGTTACTCTTCATGTAAAACATTGAGCGATTTATAATCTTCGAAATTTCATTGTCTCTATGAAATTTGAATCCTTTTAAATTTAAAATGTTATAAAAAATCAATTTTTTTTTTCAAAATTAGAACATATCAATACTCTAATATTATAACTGTACCATCAAATATTTTAATCTAAATAGTTCTAATTTCAAGCACCTCTAGTATATGATCATCACTAAGTTACACTTCACTACTTATTTGTGAGTAAGTAACAAATCAATCTTTATGAAAATACATGTAAAATGAAGTGTTGGAATCCATAACTTTTTGCTCCTTCTACTTTTTAATAGAAACATATAACTCATCATTAGTACTGTTTCAATTAACATCCCCTAAAGTTGTAATGATTGTATTTGCAGATTTCTCAATATGTTTTCCCTTTACATTTATACGAGGACAATCCATTTTAAAATGACCTTACTTACTACTTCCAAAATAATGTATCTTTTTTAACCCACATTTGGATTTATCCTCATTGTTTCTCTTCAGAATTCTCGCTATATAGTGTTTACCCTTTGACACCACTCTTTCACCTTCAATATTTTTACTATTAAAAAATTATTTCTTTAACTTTTTAAATTTTAGTGTAAGAGACACATTTATCATACTAATTAACTCTTTTTCATACAGCAAAATGTCAACAAATGAATTATATAATAGCGGTAATGAACACAATACAAGTATAGTTTAATCCTCACTAGAAATTATAATGTCTATATTCTTTAAATCCATCATTACATAATTAAATTCATCTAAATACAAGTTCACAAATATGTTCTCTTTCATTCTCAAAGTATAAAATCTTTTTTTTCAAATATAATTGATTAGTTAGAGACTTATCAGCATTTAATTTTTTCAATTTATTGAATGCCTTCAAATATTTCTTTTTATCTACAATTTCTCATAGCACATTTGTAGTTACTGATATATGGATTGCATTTAGAACTTGCTCTTCTAATCAACATTCTTCTCCTTTATCTATCATCTGGATATTTATCTTCTACTGCCTTGTATCTTAAAATCTCATATACATCATAAACTAAATCTTTTATAAACTAAAATTGATTTTACAATCTAACTTCTTAAAATTGTACTTGATTAAAGATTTCATGATGAAAACTTAGTTTGTAGACCAACCAAGAACTCTAATACTAATTTGTTATGGAAATCAAACTAAAAAAAATAAATAAAAATATAATTAATAGCAAGATTTACATAGAAAACTTTTGACTGTTCAAAGGAAAAAAATTATGAAAGAGAAAAGAGTTGTGGATTTTATTAGTACAATTAAAAAAAAATTTTAAACTTAGAGTTATTTTCAATCTACAAAAACCCAAAATCCCTTTAATTGTTGCCTCAAAACTCTAGTTCGAATAGCAAAGTATTTATATTTGCAACAAACTCCTCAAGTGTTTGCCTGATACTCTTTAAGCATAATCACCATGTAAGTGGCTGCTTAAACATCTGATGGGTGCTTTTTGGGTACTTTGCTTTAGCCCCTTGTTTACTCAAGTGTCAACTTGGCTTTTTTTAGACACTCAACTTTTATCTTAATATAGACATTGTTTTTAATACTATTCACCTACACTATTTCTTAATTTTCAAATATATGCTATAAATTTAATGACCTTATTCTTTGAATCAAATTTTACAATAATGGAACTAAAACTATGTCATTAGCAAGGTTAATTTCTTTTTCAATATCAAATTTCAACAAATTCAACATTACTTGAAAAAAAAAAAACCTACAAATTTGAGGCTACCATTATTTTTTCATTATCATTCCTAATTAGTATTCCAATTTTAGCCCAACATTCATTTTCAATAATTTCTCCATCTCTAATGATTACATACTATGCTTGATGGGAGGCTACCATTTAGGTACAACTTTTTTTCATTACCACAGATATTTGTGGAATAACTTTGAGTGGCAAATTGAAAAAAAGATAATATACTCTTTATTTTGCTAATTGTTTCTTAAGAACTATAGTACCTTTATTATAGAGATTATGATTTCCAAAAAACCAAATAACCTAGTTTACGACTGCCAACCTTATAAGTTTAGCTTTAGACAAGGATGAAATAATAATATCAATTAGGAAAGAAAAGTACATCCTATTATCGTTCTTGATAAATTCATAAATAACCATATAACTTCTACAATATTTTTTCTAATAGGCAACCCCCTAAAATATAACAAGTATCCTTAGTTCTTGCGCTACATCTACAACAAACGATTATTGTGTTAATTTTTCTTTTATAGTGGTTCAAACATTAGAAGTATACCTTATCTCATTGAAAGAATAGTTTTATTTTGCTTGAATAACAACCAAAAATATTTTTAGCACCTTAAAGAGTTGTCAAAGTTAAAACAAATGTTCTTTTTTTAGGTTAAAGACAATATAATAGCCACTCTTTGCTATGTAATAGCCTATTTTTCTTAAACCTATATTGAATAATCTTATAAATTACTTTTTTCATGTGCCATTTTCATTGATCAAGTTAGTAACCTTAAACTAAGAGTGTAATAGTTGAAGGAATATGGCCTAAATGCACGAGGATGAAAAAGCCATCTTTGGCTATAAATGAAATATTCTTTCCATCTCTATTTCTCCATCTAGCTCTTGTATCATTTTATGTCATTCTTAAACTAAGATTAAGAAGTCTGTATGAGTCATAATACACCACTATTACTAAAAAGGCCATGTTGAAAATGCTTAAATATTTGAAGCCTCTGCTTCTTAATCTTTTATATAAACATAAACTTTTTCCATGGCGACCAATATATTCTTTTTCGTAATAAATCCAAACCCATTTAAACTTTAAAATTAAGTTCTGAATTTTATCACAAGAGTTTAAAGAGAGTCGAAACACCTATGGTATAAATAAGAACAACTTAAGTACAGTAAGGACAATTTAAATAACCATTTTAATTAAAAATATATTTGCCTCTAATAGAGAAAAGTATGAATTTTTAATTTTTATTTTATTCAAAATTCTTTACCTTAAGTTACTGCATAAGAAATTTTTACTCAAAAAAAGCATTAACTGAAGGTTTAAATAATCTTCATGATGAGACATGACTTTTAAATTAAAGATGAGTTTGACATCTTCCTTGGTTGTTGTTGGTTTATTAATGCAATAGAAAGTTAACAACTTTGCAAAGTTAATAACTTGTCTTGAAGCTTTACATAAATATCAAATACTTAATTCAAATTCTTATACTCTAGTGCTACAGCTCTTAAGAACCTCAAACTTTCATCGACAAAGAACAAATGAGAAACAATAGTCTTTTATACCAAATTTGACTCCATAAAATGTATAAGACCAAAGATAAAGATTCAGCACAAATAATAAGTAAATATAAGAAAAAAAGGCATCGATGTTTAAGCCGAAATTGTAGTTTGATCAAACTTTTGACTTGTTCATTGATTAAAAAAGGAATGGATTTATGAATAGATACATTTTATAAAAAGATTCATCCATCAGTTAGAATAACTCATCTTTAACACAAGTCTTTCAATAAACCTCATTCAATCCTATCATAAGTTTTATTGATGTCAAGTTTAAAAGCTACCAATCCCTTTTTGCCTTGCTTTCTGCATCTAATTATGTGAAAGAATTCATTACTTATCACATAATCAATAATAATTTAAGCCAACTTTATATACACTTGATTATTACTTGTAAACAGTGCTATTCAACCGGATTCGCTCGAACTTTGAGACACCCTTAAGATGCTTCATTTTGAGGATTAATGTTACATAAGTATGTCTTCATTTTGAAAACCAATGTTATATAAGTATGGCTAAAAGTAAACATAGTCCCTTCCTCAATTTAGCATATTAAACAAACTTTGAAACGGAGTTTTAAATAATACTCTAGTGTTTTTGAAAAAAAAAAAAATCAATCGTAAGACCATGAGGCCCTGATACTTTAAAAGGGTGTATTGGAAATATAACTTTTTTGACTCCCTTACTTGTAATCTCTTTTTTTCTTTTCAAATTATACTTATTAACTTTTTTTCATATGTTATATTCTTTTACCCAACAATTATTTCTTTTTAACAAGCCTTCAATTAAATTTATGTTTCTTCTTTCAAAACCTTAGCATAAGAAATTTGATATTTTTATCTCTTTCTTAAAGCTTGAACCTTTAGTTGTTTTCACTACAGTAGAGTTCTTTATCCTATAAAATATCATCTAGTTAGTTCTTTATTTTTTTTATTTCCTGAAGTGTACTAAAAAAAGGTACATATGTTCAATTTACTAAAAGTGCCAATAAAAGTATATATCCTAACATACTACTCATAAAAGAAAAGTATATAATTTAAGGAAAATTATGTTTGTCCTTTGACAATATCCTAATACAATTGAAAAACTGAAAAGTAATTATTTTCATCATTCATTGTGTTTGTTTCCTTTAAGACAACATTAATTGTATCTATTATATAATTATATAGAGTAACTTCTTCTAATGGAACTTTTTTCTAGTGGACACAATCTTTTTAATATATTTATCATGTTTGTAATAATCAATTTATCAATGCATCTAAGTAACTCTCTTTATCAATAGATTGCAGATATTAAAATAAAGGCTTTTTCACATACCTATGTTATGTTTGGCAAAATCAACAAGTAAATACAAATTTTGTTAAAATTAATGAAAAATACAATTTAATAATAAATTTTTATATTTAACAAGTAGTTGACTAATAGTAATAATTTAATAACTAAAATAATCTTACTTTCTAAAAAAAAATAAAACAAATATCCTTTCTATCTTCTTCTTAACACAAACAATAAATCTTCATCTTTTTAAACACAAATAATAAATTCTTCTTCATTTGAAATTTAAAAAAGCTTTTGAAAATACAATTAAAAACACAAAAAATAAATTCCTTTCCTTCTTTTCCTTCTTCATTTGAAAATTAGAAAGGTCCTAGTTTTTCAAGAAACTATTATATTTCAAGGTGTAACTCTTGTTTTCCTCTTTTATTCATATGCTACATCCATTCCAGTCCTTTGTTGATTAAAAATATAAATAGTAAATTTTTTCAAGAAAAGGAGTGGACAAACATACTTACTAGCATCAACAACATCCCTTAAATTTTTTATCTTCCTAGTGGTTCCTTTATACAAATCTTCTAAACTAGAAGGCAATGTTTGCTTGATAATAATAGTTTTTCTCAACACATTCACTGACCCACCACTAGTTACTCTCTAAATGAAGCAAAATAGCTCTCAGAAATTTAGATGTATTGGCTTGTGAATATGCCATTTTGCCAAACAGACTAGAAACCCTAAAAAGCTTAGAGAATATATCCTCGGGATTTATTATATTAAATCAAACTATCGTCAAACCACCACTGTTGTTTCTTGAAAGCCCATCACACTATATGGTAGTATTTGTCTATTCAACCCTTCTTCCCTGTACTAATTATATGTCAATATTTGTATTTATTTAATTTCTTGTTAGAAAGAAGCAAAGTTTTTTATTTAACTTTATTTGATTTCATTTTTCTAAGAAGAAGATGAGAATGATGCTTAATTGATTTATTTATTTTAGAAAAGTAAAGCTATTTTAATTATTTTATTTTTATTGTTATAATAATTTTACTGTTAAGGGGTACTACTTTTATTAGTTTTTATAAAATTTATATTTATATGTGATTTCATCAAATCTCAAGAAAGAATATAAAAATATTCTTATTAAAATAATACTTTGCATAAAACAAACTCATATTATAACAAAATAAAAAACACATTTTGAAAAGAAAATAAAAAACAAAAACTATAATAAACCCACAAGTCATTAAGAGATGGACAATCAAAGTACTAGAGGTTGTTTATGCATATCAATTAATCATATTGATTATCAATTAGATTGAGAAATTTCTTGTAGTTGTGTTCTTTATATATATTGTTGCTTGTATGATACTCACATCTAATTAATGCAAAAAAAAAAAGAGGGGGGGGCGCGGGGGTGAAAGCCGGGGGCGCGCAAATACCATTGAGAGGAAACAAAGAATTAAGAAAAAAGATGTTCCCAAGTCTTCTTGTTCTTTAAGAGATCTTTTGTCTCTTTTGACTCCTTTCTCCTCGTCTTTTTTGTTTCTTTTATAATTTGATTTTTGTTGCTTTATGAAAATACCTTTTCTTTTGTTTATGAGAGTATCTCTTTTACATTGAGGGCCAAATTTTTCATAATTTTCATAATTTTTCTCAGTACATTTGGTTATTTCGAAATCTCCTCCATAATGTTTGGATTCCTAAGTGTTTGCTCATTTAAATCTATAGGTACTCACTCATTTGAACTACCACTTTCGCCCTCATGTTCTTTATCTTTTTACCTCATGCTTACATTATTTACTTTAAAAGTTGCCCTATCTTTAAATAATGACACCTTTTTATTTAGTTTCTATGTACAACGACAACTTTTAATACTTGATTTTCACCTGTTGGAAGTCAACATGTGATTTGATTTTATGTCTCGAGCAATCTATGTCTCGGGCTTAGGTACTATCCTCAGGTTGGCCTTCTAAATGACAATTCTAAATTCCTTTTGATCCAATAACAATCAAGAATAAGAAGGAATTTTGGATGTCTTTTCTTCCATTTTAGCTAGGTTACAATATTACTTTGTCATAATTGGAGTTGAATTCTTTGTAAAGTTGTATTTCAATAGGACTCTGATATATCTCTTACTCACAATTATACTGAACCTTACTTTCTTTATCCTATTTAAGTAAGGTTAAGAATTTGATGTATAAAAAATGTTATTGAAACTTTAAATCCTATAAAGATAGCTTGATGAAATAGAATTTCTCATAAGTATGACCTGAGTCGATGAACTTTTATCTTTGGTCTCACATTCTCAACCTGTTCTTATTTTGGAGGTAGTCTTCTAATAAGCAAGAACATATTATATTGATGTAGATTAACTCTTTTGACATGGAGGTTATTAGATGATGAAGAATATTATGAACTAACAAATTCTATCTCAACCCTATAAAATAGTTCGTTTAAATTGATAAAATTGAAAAAAAAAAAATAGTTTACCTCTCGTCAATTTTGTTCACTTTTTTTTAACCATTTATCATCCAACATAATCTAATATAATTACCTTTTAGAACTAGTTAATTACAAAATTTCTTTCACATTCACATCACTGCTCTATTATGTCAACCTAGAATAATACTATTTCAATAAATAGAGTGACTTAGTCCATCAAATTAAATTAAACATTCTTTCCACTAGACAGCGCAAGCCAAAAATTTAAATTTAACAAGTTTTTATCATCATAAAGTGCTCGAAACTCCCTAATTGGTGCTCCAAAGTGAGCCCCAATTATGTTCGAGCGCCAATTTTAAACACTTTTCCAATCATATCTATCCTATCCTTGTCACTCTCTACAAAAACACTACAGAAAATGAAATCCTTGCGGTGGTTGTTCAATGCGTTACCATTAAACTGCCGCTTACCATGTGGAAGTTAACTACTTATATGGGGTGGAAGGGCCCAAAATCATTGTTCTCATTTTTTAGAGTAATTAAACATGTCTAAAAGGCTGGGCTGGCTCGTAACAGCCCAGCCTGACTCGACCCATTGATGGGCCAGGCCAAACCTTAACAATAAAGCCTCTTAAGGGCCTGAGCTAGGCCTAAGCCCATGAGGTCCTAGGCCTGACCTAGGCCCCTCAAGTCCCCTAACGTTAATTTTTTTTTTAATATTTTATTTATTATTTTAATATATATTTTTACATATATTACTTTTCTTTGTATAATAATTCATTCATTTTATCAATTTTAAATTTTGAATATGCATACCAAAAACATTAAAATATATATGTAATGTAAATGTAACATGTGTTTATTTTGATATTTTGTATTTGTTATAAAAAAATAAATAAAATATAATAGTAATATTATAATATTAAATTACTAATATTACTAATCTCAAATAATTACTTTAAATTTTGACATTTAATAAAATTAATTAAAATTTAAAAAAATATCATGAGTGATGAGTGTATTAAAAGAAAAAAATTATTAGATAATTAACAAATAATAAATATATTAATATCACTTAGAACAAAAAATAAATAAAAATAAAAATAAAAAATAATATTATATATCAAATAATTTTGATCTATTTATTTAAAATTAATTTACAATCAAATTACAATATTAAATTAATTAATTTTAATAAGTGAATTTGCATTACTACAGTTACAGTACATCTCATATATATTAGCACCTACTGAATCATTTAGCATTTGTACTTCACCCATTTTTTATTTTACAATAAAATTACAAATATTAAAAATCTAAAATTATAAATATTATAAACTAATCTCATTTTCATCAATGGAACAACTTTCCATTCCCAAATCATCATCGTCTCGGCCATCATCTTATACTTGATCTTGAATTTTTAGTTTTGCGTCCTCTCAATCCTTCAATCATATTAAGCAATCCAATACTTTTGGTAACAATCTCAATATGTGTTCATCCAATACCCTATTTCCTACACTAAAAACATATTCTGATATTACTGTGAACGCTGAAAAAGTTAGTGAATTACGAGTTATGATGGAAAGTCTAAAAAATACCCTTTCATTTACTTTCTACCATTGCAAAACATTAAAATTTCTTTTTTTATCTATACTAAACATCAAATTATAATTAGTAAACATATATTTTTCTAATTCATTAGGACAAGTAGAAGAAGAAGAATAAGCATTTTTATTTGTAACGGTATTCAAAAATTTTCATGGAGTATTGGCTACAGGTTCATCATTGTATTTATAAATTAGCATATCTATTCCAAATATATTTTGATATTGATTATAAATATTATTTAAAGAGTTTTCAATAGAAGAGTTATCTATATCAAGTGTAACATTTAAATTTTTTGCAATTGCATCTACTAACTTAATTGCACTAGGAAGGTTTATTCGAAAATCTATTACTACTATATATAAACAACACTAAAATATCTTTCCAATATTTTTCTAATTTTTCTTCCATAGTAAAACAAATATTTTGAAACTCATTAATATTTCTATAACTAGCAAATGTATAACTAATATCAAATAAATGATTTAAAAAATAATATTAAGTTGAAAAATAAATATGTGAACATAATAATGTAACATTATAAAATATTTTTAAGAAATTCATAAAATTAAATACCTCAATCCAATCATTAAAATTCGATAGTATTGCACATAACTTTTAATTATAAAAATTAGTAATTACATCATTATAATTAATACAAGATTTAAAATTAAATAAGTAGAATTCTAACAAGTTTTCACATCAAACTTAAACTTTCTAGGTTTTAATCCATAATGCAATAAAAAAGAATTAACATATTGTCTCCTAGAACCCCCTAATGAAATATATTATAATATATTTCTAATTTTTTCTATATGATAATTAATTAAACTTAAATCATTTTACACAATTAAATTAACAATATGACAAACACATCATATATAAAAAAAAATTGTGTACCAAAATTACATGTAAGTGTTATGTTATTAGTAAATAATTTAATAACAACATTATTAACAGATACATTATCAAAAGTAATGTTAAAAATTTTAACTTGTATGTCATAATCTCTAAAAAAACTCATCATTACATTAAAAATAGAAAAAGTATTATGCGGATATTTTAATTCACGAAATGTAATAATTTTTTATACAATACTAATTATCATCAATGTAGTAAGAAATAACACAAATATAACATAACCTATTACATCCAGTCCAACAATCAAAAGTAACAAACATAACACCTTTAAAAGAATGAAAAATTATAATCAAAATTTTTTTTATTTGTTGAAACAATCTTATACAATCACTCCTACATATAGTTCTAGGTACTAATTTAAAAGAAGGTTAAATGTACCTTTTCATGAAATTTTTAAATTTTTTATCTTCTACTTGAGTGAAAGGATGCTTTTTCGATACAATCTATTTAGACATCCCTTCTCTCATGTGTTTATATGAGTATCTAAAACAAGTAATAGTATTATCCTTAAAAAAATTTAGTGCAAGTAAAGATTGAGTGTGGTCTTCCAAGAAAGCATGTTGTTGCATACATTTTGTTATATGTCCAGTTTCGCTCTCAGTACTAAGGACAGCTGAACATAACTTACAAATAGTTTTCTATTCTTGTTTTCTAGTAGTATTATTAACTCGAGACTTTAATGCAAAAATTTTTCAAACACTTGATGTCTTTTCCCTTTTAGAGCTAGCAGTACTCATTGCAGCAGAACTAGATCCGTTTCTATCCAAATTTTGTACACTTGACATTATTTAAGAATATGAAACTAATAAAAATCTATCAAAATAAAAATATGTAAGTTTGGTGAATCAACAAATTTATTTTATTTTTTTAGTAACCAATCATTTATAAAAAGTATATAATTAACAAAAAATAAAAATAAAAATTTATATATTACAATATGATAGCAAGATAAGGTAAATACTGTTACATGCCAATATCAACTACTATTATAATATGACAACTGACTTTATCTCATTCTCAAACAAACCCTTATACTTCAACATGCTAAAAATTGTTATTTTTTTGCATGATCTCAAATTACTAGATCCTTATGTGCTATTTTATACAATAGTTATTATTTCATGAATGAATTTTCATGTTAGCTAGTTATTTAGTAACTAATTTATACAAGTTTTGAGTTTTTAGGAAAGAGAACAAAAATGCATCGCATAAAAGACTCAAAACCCATAAGGTTTTAAGCTTGTAATGTCATGACCATGAAACATGCAATTGTCAATTGTTTTCAATTTTCACTTATCCAAATTAGCTATTGTAACAAACAACTAATGTATTAGACAACAAAAATTCATATAACTTCAGGCAAAAATGGACACACAGAAATAAAATCTCATCTTAAAGCAAGAGACACACAGAATTCATATCAATAAATAAAAAATTCATCCACGGGCACATAACCACAAATATTGATGATAAACATAACAAGAAATAACAAAAAAGTTATATATTGCCATCATTTTAGAGCATAATCATACATTTTTTAGAAATAACAAAAGATTTATAGCTCATTCACGTATATTCATTTAATCATACATTTTTCAAATATAAGACAATATAAAAAATGTCAATTTTTCATGATTTTTAGACCTAAATTTTCACATATTTGATTGTCTAACATAATGATACGATAACCCTATTAGAAACATTTTTATGACAAAATTTAAATTGCCTAACTTAATCAAACCTTTAGCCAAAAATTGTATAATTACTTCATTTCGGGACACTTACTATATTGGCACTAAACAATAATTAAAAAGTAAGAAAATTTCTAAGAAATGTCAATATTTACTCTCCAAAATTGTTTACAAAGACTTGTCTTAAGCCAAAGCATGTTTACAATTATTTTTAGCTAAAAATTCATTTAATATTTACTCTTTAAAAATATAAACTAAAAAACTAACATTTACTCTCCACAAATATAATCAATCATTTCTAGAAAATTAAAAATTTCTAATATTTTTTTTAATCTGATTATTCGAACATGTACAATTAACAATTTAACACATGTGATATATTTGCAACCTAAATAATTTCTTCAAACTAACCTACAAAGCATGAACCTTACATACTATTCACACTTTACGCTAAGAAAAAAAATGAAACAAAAAAATTAAAATAATAAATAAAAACCAGTAAGGTATAACTATAAATCGTATAAGACAATAATCAACAAATCAAAAACAAACATACAAATATAGAAATATAATGGAATCAATACTGTACCTATAAGTATGATTGTAAATTTAGTTAAGATTTAAAATGTAAAATGAAATTTATTTTTTAAAAAATTAAATTAGAGTTTATAAATTTGAGAAAAAAAGAAAGAGATACAGAAATAATAAGTTGAAGATAGATTAAGAGAATAAAAGATATGTACTTAATTATCTACGAAATTTTTAATTTATACATGTTTTCTAACCTTTTTTTTTTACTATTTAAATTTAACCCTTCTAATTATTTGAAAATCCATTGCACCAACTTTTGTTGTTCTATGTTCTGCTCCGCTCTCTACAAAACAATTGAAATAGAATCGAAAAGGAGAAAGATAGTCAGGTTCATGTAGCCGTTACAAGGAGAGAGAAAGAGCTTAAGGGTCGGCTGGTCAAGCTGGCTGCAGGAAAAAGCAAGACGAAGACGAACAGGTGAGGTGAGAGTGAGTGTGAAAGAACGAAGAAACTAGAAGGCCTAGAAAACAAATGACAAAAAAAAAAATTGATTTCTTTGAGAGCTTGCTAGCTAGCCTGACCCAAGCCCGGCATTGTCCACGTGGGCTCGGCCTGACTCTTTAAACAGCTCTAAGAGAAGTCAAATCTTTCCCAACTTAAAAATTATTTCTTATATTCAACATTTTACCATTATTGAATTGACAAAAGTAAGTTGGGATGAGCGATATAGACAGACGTTGCTCTTAACTTACGAGGGCTAAATAAATATATCATCATCATTTGTTATTCACCTTAAAATAACGATGCAAGCAAACGCCGCCCATTGAAAGCACCACACCCCGCTCTCACCGGCGCGCCCACACCACCCCAAAATCCAAGCAAACTATGCATTTCAATTACTTACCCAAACATAAATAATAATCAAACACTGAACTGAGCCAGCCAATTTAATGCAAGCAAAAGACACAAAATTAAGTTTATTACCAAACTTCCATATAAGAAACAATTTAATGCGAAATAGAAAATAAATAGTTAGGACCAGATATAATTAAATTGAATTTAATTTAATTTAATTTAATTTAAAAATATATTAATTCAATTTTAATTTTAAAAAATTAAATTAATAATTATCAATTTAATTTTTAATTTAATAAACTAATTTTTTTTTTTTTTTTTTTTTAAGTTCAAATCAAATCATAGAGATTGAACCCCATATTTGTTAGTTTCATTTATCTTTTATTATCAATTCCATCAGTTTCAACAAAATGAATAACTTTAATCCAGTTTAAAATTTGACTCAAACTCAATGGAATCCAACCTTATTCACCACCCCTAAACAAAGCCAATGTGTTGCATGAGACAAGAGAACACACGCATTCAGTTTGTATTGAGTCAAATATTACAACTTCAAACATAAAAATGAAAAATTAATCTCTGGACATGCACTCTTTCAAACTTCCAAGTAACAGAGATTTCCAGGTCTCTAATCTATGAAGTTGCAGATTACAAACCAAAACAATAATTGTCTGCCAAGTACAAAGGTTGTATTTGTAACATTATTTTAATCAAATCCATATGTGATTTTGATAAAAGCACCTGAGAGCTATCCAGAGCATTCTGTTAAATTGATCATAAATGATTTTATGTCAACCCCTTCATTCCCAATTGCCAAACAAGCCTTAATATGCGTGTGAATGTTTAATTTTAAATATTCTCATTATTTTAACATTTTTTAAGCAAGAGAACTATCACACACTTCAGTTTAGGTTCTTACTTTATTATTATTATTATTATGGACAAAATTAAGAAATAATCATTTGCCTTCTGTAAATTCTTGTTCACTCAACTAAATTTTATGAATTATTATTATTATTATTATTATTATCTTCCAACCCACACATGATCTAATATAATTACTTACTTTTAACAATTAGCTAATTACAAGATTGCTTTCACATTCACATCAGTACTCTGTTTCTATCGGCATGGCCGGTATAATTTTAATTTATTAAATATAAAATTACTTCTTCTTGAAACATCGCATCAAACTAAGGGTTTTTCCTCACGGTACAGCACATGCAAACACAATCGATCAAGATATATTTATAATTTTTTTTTTTTACTGAGTGGCCACTTTTATAAGGCAATTTAGTAAATGATTCGAGTACCTTTTTTTTTATTTTTTTGCATTATATATTATCACATATTTTGATCTAAGAGCAGTTTTGTTTAAATTTATTTTTTATCAATTAAATAAAAAAATAATTTAATCATTCACATAAATTACCTTTTAAAAGTAATTATTTTATGAAATTTCTTAAAAATTAAATGTCAAATTATTAAATATTATTTTTTAAAAATATTATAGTATAATTAATAAGGTAAGTTTATTTAATTATTTAAAATAATAAAAATTTATTTATTATTAATTAATAAATAAATTTTAAAAAATTATTATTTAATTAATATAATAAAAAAATTATTAAAATTTTTATTTATATTAATAAATAAATATTTTTATTTTATTAATTAAATAATTTTATTACGATAATTATACTTACCTAATAACAATAATGACCACCTAAAATTTTATTCTCTTTCAATCATGTTGACCAGTCCTCCATCACTCTATTAATCAACACGGAAGAAAATGCAAGCCTTGTGGTGGTTGTTCCATGTGTACCCATTAAAATGCCGCCTCCCCCCACACTTCACGTTAGAATTTGGTAGTCAACAACTACTTAAGTGGGGTCGGCCCCCTATCACCATTGTCAATTAGTAGAGTAATATGATCTATCCAACTTAACTCTTTTTTATCTCTACTATTTGCATAATTAACGAATATTTCTTGAAATTTCTTAAAATAACATATTAATAAAATTATATATATAAATTATAAATATCTTTCTTAAAATAATAAATTAAATAATTTTTCATTAACAAATATAAAATTACCCTTTTATTAATAATTTATTAAAATTATTAA